>JAWQUT010000026.1:2081620-2108766 GCA_033807755.1 Ellobium chinense | reverse complement strand
AACCCCACCCTTCTACCACAAATCTTTATTGGCATGGATCAATCTTTTTAACACAGGGTTTGAGTTTCAGAAATTTTCCTTAAAACCTAGATCACAACTAAGACATTTACAGGAAGGGGCATAATCCAAGATGTAACCTCATGTTATCTGGGCACTGAAATTTGAAATATGATATTCATTCAACTTCACTCTTAACATATTTACATATATATACAAAATGAGAACGCTTGATGATCACATGTTGGTCACATGAAAGGTGAACAGGTTTTCTAAATCATCTTTCTATCGAATCTTACCGCTGGTAAACTAAATACTTCAACATAATTTGTTAAAAGCCCATGCCTACACCGAAAAAATGGATAATTACAATGTATGTGCGTCATGATGCCAGGCGGATAAAACAAAACATACCGTATGTTCCCACACTGACGGTCCAGATGATAACTGCCAATCAAAATAACATCATCATACCTGAGGCAGCAAAATGTGTTCCCATAAGGGCTGTTTAAATGATGAGTGGCTGAAGCCATTTACAAATTACCTGTTTTCCAGCCTGCTCAAGAGCTTTGGTTCATTTCATTCAGGTTCATACCAGCTACTTTGCCAATTTGCCCGTCATTTTAGAGAGCTCAGAGATGGCCTACATCACACTGCTATAGTCTGAGGGAGAATTAAGTACAAGACTATGCCTCTGGCAGCCACAAAACAGTATCTAACATAAAAAAAACAAACGACAACGGGCTACAGTCATGAAGTTGTGCAATTACGTATTATTTTCATGAACTAATAAGATTGGCATGTGTCAAGCCTTATGCACAATTTCACATCTACATAAAGTCTGGAATCTTCATCATCCACTGAGTTGAAAAGTGGCTGAGAAACATATCAGATAAGCAGTTTTAGCACTCAGTAGAAAAACATGTCCTCACAAGTGAGCATCATCCATGTCACGTGTGTAACAACGTGATAAAACGGAATCTTTTATTGTTCTAATTCTTGTCAATTGTGAATAGTTGTTTTTTTTTTTCAGTCATAAGCCAGTTACGTGGCTACAACGTACAAAGTTTTTGCGTCTGTTTCTTTGGTATTATTCAATGTTCCCTAGAGCACTAGCCATATTCTGACTCTGAGTCATTTTGGGGAGATAAAGAGAAGAGGACACATCGCCCTAAAATGGTAGTAAATATTTTGGGATTACATCTGAGGTTTCCCAGAATAGTAAATGCAGAAAATGCTCTCGAAAGTTTCTTGTTCGGGGAGCATATCACGCTTGCTAGTTCACAACACACAGTAAATATCAATAACACTTAATTTGCTACTCATTTTATCCAAGCTGCTATTCATAATATATAAAATTTATGACTCACAAAACAAAAGTGAGCCGGTTTCTTATCCAATCGCAAGCATCATGGAAATACCGTTGCCCTCAATATCAAAATGGGCTACACCTGGTCAGAAAATGACAAACCAAACATGTTTATTGAAAAATCCGTTGGCAGTGGTAATAACTCATAGCCTGAGCAGTTAATTGGTGTTATCAGAGTGGCACAGTCTTAAGAAAACATTCAGAAAGCTGGTATGCGTATTAGAAATTACAAATAAAAATATTTAGGAAAGGACAATGGCTTATCATGTCTGAAAACGCAGGAAAAATAATGGCAAAATTGCCAGAACGCAACCTGGTTTTATGCATAAACAAAATGCTTGCCTGACACTTGCCAACCAATGTTGCTGTTTCATGTCATGTAACTGGAGTTGTTTTATTTAAGACATCGAATCCATGTGTAACGAGCACGGCTGTACCGGCAACCCGGTCGTACTAAGCGTAATTCCAAAACCCGTTCCATTTATTCTTTATTATGGTTAAAATATTTTAGAATCTATTTTTTCATTGTCACGAGCAGGGCGTTGCGAGGGTGACATTTTTGGTAATCTAGTACTTCCATCCAATCAGCTGTCTGAAACCGTCAATGGCCCGAGTGGGGTTAAGAATTTGTATAAGACAGACATTTATTACGAACTGCCTTGCGCAACGTAAGATTTGACTTTTTGAAGTTATTAAACTTTGAAATTGAGTCTAGGTGTGTGTGTGTGTGTGTGTGTGTGTCTGTCTGTCTGTCTGTCTGCCTGCCTGTCTGTCTGTCTGTCTGTCTGTCTGTCTGTCTGTCTCTTACTGTCTATATTAAATTTCACTCGTAACCTTAAGACACCTCACAAATTGAAATTTATATATGGACCCTCTGAAACTTCCGTTCCCCAGTTCCTGCAGTAATTCCACATCTTTCAGAATCAGCCAGCTTGGACAAACAATCTCGTATTTGACGTGACCTGAGAGAGAGACTCGAAGACTGGGAAGCAGAGCTGCGTCCGCTGGCCTAGTTTAGCCACGTAGAAAGCTTTGTTTTTAAAGCATTTCGGAAAGGTCAGTTGTCTGGCTGGTAAATGTCTTCCAATTTCCTTATCATCTAGTTACATATTAAAGGGGGGGGGAAGGAGGAAGTCGTGCGTATTTGTGCAGAGCCGTGTGAGTTTATTCCTCGAACGATTTTATTTAAATTTGCTGCATTAGTCCCAGATTGATCATTTGACCCTTTTCTCGTTGAGCATCGGTGCATCTCCTACCTGATTCTTCTTTTTCAGCATACCCAGGACATTTCATCAGGATATCCTAGTGGTAGCTTGCTCCAGGAACTCGGCTGCTCTTCGAAGTCGGCCGCGGAGCTCTCCACCCCATCCAAGCTTGATTTCAAAGGCATTCTCTGCTGGCCTAACTTTTTTTCCCCCTGTAAACGCTCATACAGAATTTGATACGGGATTGCTTCCCTCCACTTTCACATAGCCAACCCTCGTATCTGCTGATGCGGTGAAGACGGGCGCAAAAGCAGTTGTGTCCAGTTTGAAGCCTGAAGATTTTTCACAGGTTATCCTACCTCTGAATTTATATAATAATTTATATATTTATAGATCGTCCCACTTCTGAATGACTTGTTCCGTTCTGATTTATTGTGGCACAGAGACACCAGTTAGACCCCATGTGTTTATTAATAGTTTGCAGACCAGGGTTGCCAAGTTGGCTTTATGAGGCCATATTCGTCACATTTGCTATAATTTTTTTGAAAGCACGGTAAGAAAAATTGTTTGGCATTTTGTCTTTTTCTTCCCTCTAAGTGTTGTGTTAACTTAAAATGCTACTGATGGATCTAACTACAATAATTATTAAAAGAAAAGAAGTGTGAATGCACGCAGACATAGTCTGGTGGTTGTTCCGTGCAAATGTGTAGGACCCTCTGATAGTATATACTTAAAAAAAAAAAAAAAGCGGCGTCACCGTTACTCTAATTGACAAGAATCTTGTCGTGTGCCTTTCTCCTGTTCAGAATATGTTCCTTTTTATGGGTTTCAGGGCTGAAAGCAACCTTCAAATATTGTGAAAATATTGTTTATTTCACAAACGACACAATACACAATTCGTAGGGTTAACAGCCGAAGCAGTGGCCTTACGTATAATCCATACGTTAAGATACTGCGTTAACTACAGTAAACACAACTAATGTTTAGTGTGTCTCTCATGGTTACCACAGTGTGTTACTAACGCAAGGCTTATGTATACGGCCACAGGTCTGCTTTAACTATCACAAGAAGGACAGCTTGAATACCTAAAGACGTGATGTAGTGATTTATTTCACACACATGTATATGATAATAGTATATGCCCATAAACCTCTGTGTATTTTGATCAAAATTGTAGTTAGATCCATCACTTCAAGATCAATATACACACATGTGTATATGCCCATAAACCTGTGGGCGCGTCGACTGGTCTGTCTGTCAAAAAAATCGATTCAACATCTGACACATCTGAATCTTTAATTCTATCTATGCCCAAATGGGGAGTTTTGTGACAGACAGCATGGACATTTTGAGATGAATAAAGACTCACACAAGCTTTTTCATGTGAAATGATGTGCCGTTTTATTGTACGAGTAAAAACTGACTAACACCATAGTAGTAAGATCAAAACTGCTATGATGTAAGCTAAGTATACTTATGCACACTGCTGTTTCACAAAAACTGACCTTAATTATATCACCATTGCTGATGAATAACATCATATTTCACAAACATGAGATCTGGAATAAAATGTGAATGAATGCAAACCACTTTGGTTGCAAAGAGAGACCTAAACCTTCATATACGTGGTATGTTTTTGAAATTTTGAGCTCTCATGAATTTTGACTAAAAGAACTAGCCTAAATTTCGGAACAGAATTATGCCCAAAATTTAATTGCATTTGGTCAAGTTTCCAATTGTCTCAAAATTAGGCTGCCAGGCAGACATTTTACATTAAGTAAAGTACAATATCCAAGGTAAACAAAGAAAGGAAAAAAAACTGAAACACAAAAATGTAAAGGGAAAGTATGAGCGGAAGAAAGAAAGAAAATGAGTAATACCCAATTTGTGGAATACAACATTACATGTCAACAAAGACAATATGCCTTTTGCTAGCAACAAAACGTCCATGAGTTTATCATAAAGGTATCCAACCTAATAGACTGTATGCACATTCATGATAGAATCCATACTCCACCAAAGTACTCTTAATGCTAAAGAGAATCTACTACATCCATGATAAAAAATAAGAGCTCAGATAGCAGTGCTACCAATTAATTTGCTTGGAAAGTTGCAAATAACGTGAGTTGCAATTACCATGCGAGTTTTATTCAGAGAAATATAGCACTTTCTCGTGTTGAAATTGTTGCTATTAAGCAAAAGGTGTCATTATCCAGATTGCGATTAAGCAGAGTCAACTGAATATAAATATATATATCTACATGCTTCTATAATGAGGCTAAACTATGATGTTCCTAGCATGAGAAGAAAAATGAAGTTTCTTGATAGTCTTGCAGATACTGTAATTCCTGGTTGGTCGAAATGGTCTCTATTTGTTAACCCTTAAATTACCAGCCAAAGCACTCTTGGCTCTATTCTATATACCTAGTCAAAGGGCAAAGCTCTGTAAAAATCATCATGGATATTACCAAAAGACAATAGTTTTTTGTGTTTTTTTACTGTTTTAATTCTTTTAATGCTAGAAGTGTGTAGCACACAATGTGGTAAACCTCAGAAACAGGCAATGGCAGCAATTCTGCAAATAAAGAGTTAATTTGTGTGGTTGGTGAACTCTGACTGTACACCATACTGGAGAAATGACGCAGACAGGTTACATCTCATTCTGTTAGTAATAATCACTAACAATGATGAGATGAATCTCAAATGGCACAGACCCAACCCCATCAACCCAGAGGATGTTAGTACTCTTGATAAACATCACAAAAAAGTGTTCATCATGGCTGACTAGTCTAGCGACATCGTGATCAAAGACCCAAAGCCCAGCACTGCATCCTTCACGGAATACAGCCGTATGTCCAGCTTTGTGATATTTGAAGTACGGCACTACATTCAAACACAGGACCCACTAAATCATTTTGTATTTGGCATAATACATATTTTGAATTAGTCATGATAAGGCTAAAAAAGGGTTTGCCTGCCTCAGTCTAGTCCAGCTGGCAACTAAGATTCTGTGTCATGACGAATCATGCTGCGACCTGTTAAGTAAAAAGAAAAACAAGTCTTTGTCTGGATTTGCGGTGTGCAAATCAAGGTTGGTAATTGCTTGTATGTGCAGGGGCTGATTTATTGCAGGTGAGAGAGATTACAGTTTAATCTGAAGAAAAAAAAAAAGGTGGCAGTGGAAATTTAAAAAAATGCTTCATAACTGGAGTGTCATCGGCACATTTTGTAATAAGCATGGCAAATTACATAAAAGAATGTCGGGACTTGCAAAATGTTTCATACCACCACCAATTTTCACAATTTCACAATAGATGTGTTTGAGTGTATTTTGGAACATAAGACATTAAATATCTTACGTTTGATCTTTCAAGCACCAGAAAATTCCAGATATTAACCTATCTGATAAAGGACGGACATGATTTTCAAATGTCAACATTCTTGTACATACCTTTATAGGTAAAGAAAATCCCCTTCAAATTTGATCACTTAAATAAAGCTCATGCAACATGTCCTTGCCCTCATGCAGTAACCCAGTCTGTCTCATGTTTTCTATATTCAATGACTGCCGCTTTGAAGAAAAAATAAACAATGGGTCATTTTCCTTAAAATCAAGAATGGTAACTCTCAAACAAACTTTTCTGGTCATTTTCTGCTATTTGGCTTTGCAAATCTGAGAATGAATTGTGAACAGACTATAAGAGGCACAGATTTGTGTTTGAATATTCTTTGTCATATCATTAACAATTTTCTAGCACTTCAAAATGATGTAAATCAAACTGTAACATAAGAAATGTTGTGAAATTAAGAAAGATAAGGAACAATATTCTCATAAGGAAAATTTGCATGATTAGGCTAAGTGCTTATGAGAACTCTGCGACTGAATTTTGTTATATGAAGTACTTAAACATTTATGCTATTAATTTCAAAAGTTACAATAGGGATAGAGTGAAAAACGTGAGAGTACCTCAACTTCTGAAGCATAATTTAGTGGATTCATGGGAGTTAATTTCAGAAAAATGACCCACTATACACGATCAGGGCATATACCAAATCTATACAATGACTAAACCTCGCAGGAAGATATTTTCTACATTTTTGAGCCACTCCATGAAATTTGTAAATCCCGCAGACCCATGTTATGAAAGGTTCTCCAATGATCTCCTTGCAAATCTGACAAAAATATAACTTTCACTCTAATTAACAGAGCCTTTCTGTGAACAGTCACACTTATGAAAGCCCATAACAATGTCCTATTAATCACATTAAAATATTTGTCTTTCTTTGGAAGTACAGTCATGTCTTGTTAATCCAGACTCCAGGAAACTGGACGCATTTTATGGGAACACATTTTTTCTCTGAAGAAATGTCAGTGATAATCCTGAAAAGTGTGTCTCTGGGTCTGAACATGAAAATCAGGAACGCTCATGTGTATTTGCTGTATAACACTTTAATAATCCAAAAGAAAATCAAGGGAACTGCTGACCGATTAAGTATTCATGTCATCTGTAATCCATTCTAAATTTGGTAAGCCTAGGCTTAGGCAATCCTTTTTCTACCACTGGCATCACCTGATCTTATTTACTTGAAGGCATGAGTCGGTACTGACTTTCATAATGCTGTCATCTTTATATATTGCATTAAACAAACCAAAGCCCACAGGTAGAGATAAATTACTCAGACAAGATGTTTGGATTAAGGAATTAAAAAAGTACAGTGATCAAAGCATCCCTTTACAATTTTAATCCTATACAGTGCGTAAAAGAATAGTTTTGACTCTCTCTTCCCCCCTTCTTTCTCTTCTTTGTCCAGTGTACTTCTACTTTCATTCATTCATTTGATTAAATTACAGGGTAATCATAAAAGATGTCTTCTAAACATTGTCTTTAAACTGTTCGGTCAGCATGTAAACAAAAAGCTCCTACATTTCTCTTTCCCTGCTTCATATACAGCTTGACCTGATCACCTGGGAAATTTAATAGATTATTATCTGTACAAAAAATGCCAAGTATTTAAAAGTTTGGATTAAGGATACAATACTGTAGGTGGCTTGCCTATGACAATGTAGAAAATCATTGACCAAAACTGTGTAAAAAAAATGATCTCACAACTAGATATGTGATTGCTGTAGATATTCAATAAAGAAATTATTTTCTAATAAAATTCATAAAGACTGGGTTCACTGCACAGGGACAGTGATCTGTTTTTTATGAACATAACTTTTAACTATCATAATATCTATAAGGATAAAAAAAAACACAAAAAAACTATTCACACTATTTTACATCATGCTTTTATCACAAAAATAGCATGCTATCACTTAATTACAAGTCACATTTACAAGCCCTGTACAAATGTTACAATCTCCCACCAAATCACGACTGTAAAAGACATCACATTTTTCACTTCTCCTGATGTGAAAAAATATGGCATTTAACAAGACATGAACATCAGATCACAGCTACTAACCTGTGTCTTTCCCTTAGCCAACTGTTTGTTTACCACAGCAAGTTAAGATAATGATGCTACTCTTACTACTAAATGCTCCTTGTCACTGTCATAGGTAAAATGCCTATCTCAGAGATAGACAATTTGCAAAATGGACTATTTTTGTGCTTGCTACAACCCAATACATCCATCAAATGTTACTGACAAAGTCAGTCACAAAGTCATTGATTAAAAAAAAACAGCATTAAAGTTAAGACTGGCATTATGTTCTAGCGCTGTCTAATACAGTTTATTCCTTTTTGCTGAAAAACTGACTTCAATGAGATAGGCGAACTGCTTATGACTGACGTCATATGACTACGTCATGTAACAAAAGACCCATTGCCTATCGCATTATCAGAAACTCTACTACCGAATAGACATATCCTATTGCAGCAAAGAAATCTTTTAGGTTAGTTTAGTATAAAATGTTTTCGTAATGAATGTGTTTGAGTGTGCACAGTAACTTGGACTTTCTCATATACTTTGCCTAAAAAATCTAATTTGTTTTCACCTAAAATTCTGGAAACAAGGTTCAGTGCTCCTGAAAATTAAAAAAAAAAACAACTAAAAGTATAGTACAACCTCCTAAAGCTTTCACAAAATACATGATCTATGTCTTCTGACAATAATGGCCATCAAGCAATACTAAGATATAGGTGGCTTAACCAAGCACCTGGCACTGCAATAATACATAGCTTTGACATGTTATCACAAGAGTATGTAACAGTATCACCTAACAATGTTGCATAGAAACCCTAACGCAATGCTTTAGATTTCGCCCTGCCAAATTGCATCTTTCCGAACTGTCTATACATTTCATGTCATAATTTCTACTTTTGAGGATAAATTTGTATGCAAAGATTTCTTGAGGTGGGATCTGTGAATTTCAGTTACTGGGATTCCAGTTTGCCAAACTGAGTCCATGTTTCAAGATGCTCTGTATTTTAAATTGATTTTCTATCCCAAAATAGTTTGTGTATATGTGGGTAGTGCAAAAGCAATATACAGTGATGACAAAGCTACATGATTTCACAAATATGGCCCATACCAAAATGGTTTTTATGGAGGTCAAAATGATTTGGTTTTGAAAAATACTTTGCACAAATGTATTCGGTTTTTGAATGGTTTATATTTTCATCAAAATGACAATATTGTCCAATAGGGTTCAAATGGACATCTAAAAACTCTTGCAAGATAGTATGAATACTTGGAAAACAAATATCCTGTTAGATATATCCAAAGACCTCCCAATTGCTATTTTCAGACTGCAGAGGTACTTTATCACACATTTCTTCAATGGTTTTGTATACTCAAAATAGCTACATCTTGTTAGATGACCAAAAGTCTCCCACTTTCTATTCTGAGACTGTGGAGGCAAAAATCACACATTTCTTCTAACAATTTCACTAAGAAAGAAAGACTGCATGAGTATAAGCCGTGTTACACTGGCAAAAGCTAGAATCCAGCAGCAGCTTGATTAAATATTTCGTATGTTATCTGATCACATATTATATGAGGTCTCAAACAGCTGAAAGAATCACTTCTATAAACACAAGCTGATAACATTATCATAACACACTGACACATGGGGCATTAATATATTATTCAAAAGTCAAGAAGTAACAGCAGATAATTCTGTATAATTCTGCATGGCTAGCATCAGCCACAGTTGTTCATAAAACTGCAAGCACAGTTAAGCCTATCTTCTTTTTTTTTCTATTTGTTCAGATACTCAATCTGTACTAAGGCTAAAAGAAAGAGTTCAGGGCTAACTGCAAATTTTGATCTTTTCAGGCTTCATTTGAAGAGATATGTCGATGACTCCAAAGAGCTGTAAGCAAAGCATATGAAGGCTGGATGATATCAACATCATGATTTTCAATGACCTGCTTCCTGCCTACACACCACTTTTTCCTTTTTTGATGTACGCTTACTTGCTCCTGGCAGCTGCTAACAACTTCCGTCAAAAGGGCTTCTGTTGGCTTTCCAGCCAAAATCACTTTTTTGCATATAAATGATCTATATTTCAGTGTTCACTTGCCAACAAAATACAGTGGTGCGCACTTAATATGGACATGTTTAGTAGTATGTAAACACGGATAATAAATACAGTATTTTTGATCCTGACTTTTCTTTGCTAACGATGAGTGCATGGTTAATATGTATTTCTCTTAACATGTACACTTTTGGTCGGTCTGAAGATGTACACATTATCCGTGCGCCACTGTATACTTTGTGAAACTGTGATGGCCCCTGATACAGTCACAGAAAACCATGAATGCCCCAGGTATAGTAACAAAACTTGACAAGAATTTTGTTGAAGCAATGAACAATCTCAAATTTCTCAAAAACCATTTCGGCAAAGATGCACTCTTTTGTCAGAAGACATTGGAAGCTGCTCCTTACGGCTGTGTCTCAGACTGTGAGGAGAACAGCAAGTAACATCATCTGATAAAAGGCTTTATTTGCTAAAACTGTTTCTGAGAAAGCTGGGTGGTTCTGTTTGAATAAAGCTCTTTGCTTAACAAAAATTTGCACCTAATTTCTGTTACCTCATCAAGGGTTTTCACATGAATATTTTGCTAGCAGATGAGCATTCACATGAAGATCATAAACATGTAACTAATGTGATTTTGATGAGAAAACTAAGATAAGCCCTTTTGTCAGAAGACATTAGAAGTTCTATTTTGATGATGCTCAAAAAAAAAAAAAGAGTAAATACATCTATCCAAAGATTTCCACATGCCTTGGTCTGGCAGTTTCAAACTGTGCTTTCACAATGAACCTTTTTACTGCGAACATCATCAATGATAACAGAGCTTGCAAGTTCCAAGTTCCAGTCAAGAGTCTCTAGCAAACGCTGGCATGATGAGCGAGGTGCCACTCCCAGACGAAAGAGCTGTTCAACTTTAAGGTATTTCACAGCACTCTCCACATCCCAGTGCATGGTGGACAAAGCTGTGTAGCACTCATCATCTGTGACACCAATGACCCTGTTCTGCACCATAGAGATTCTGTCTCTGGGAGAAGAACTCATGAAGGTGCCACCCTCCTCTTCTTCCTCCAGAGCTGTTTTTCTTTGAGGCTGGATAGGCCGGGGCTTGGATGGGGATGATCCCCCAGATCTGTGTCCAGTGTGATGGTGGTGATAGGACTGGTGTCGAGGTGAAGATCCTCCAGAACCTACACTGCCTGCGCTGGATCTGGACGACGAATTGGACATGTTTGATAAGGACCGTTGGACAATGTCTCGACTCATCAACCCTGTAACATTTTGATAGTCTTGGTAAGTGCTTCTCTCGTCTCTGATGTCAAAAGCTGAGTTGACCACAAAAGGTTTCACGGCAGCCGTGGACTTCTGCGGTGATGGCTTGTCTCTATGCTGTGGAGATTGCGGCTCCTGCTGGTTTATGGAAGGGATGAGAAAATAATGGGTATGACTCAGCTGTTGGCCGCCCTGCTTCAGGGGAAGGATGTAAGGTTTTTCGGGGGAGCTTTTCCCTCGGCAACTATTTGCACTGCTCTGATAAGTTCTTGGGGGCAGAGGTGGGGGCCCACTGGATACAGCTCCTGCATCTTGAATTTGTAAGTCTTTGACAGAGGTTTCATCAAAATCATCATCATCAAACTCGTCGTCATCCCAGGTGGCATCACTGAAAGCAGAGCTGTAAGCATAACTGTCTGTTGTAGATATGTACATCTGACCATTAGTACTGCTGCCCTCTCCATATGAGGACATTTTGTTTGCATATAGACCTTGCTGGATGTTTGAGTACTGGCTTGAATGAAATGAATCAGAGGAGTATTTATCTTCATTTGGTACTTCATCATATCTGGGAAAGCCTGTTGGTTTAAATGCTTTGTCATCTGTTAAGACACTTTCACTTTGGTTTTTGGCATTGAATGGATCATTCCCCTCATAAGGGACACTGTCATAATGTGGAAAGGAGTCTGATTTTGACATTGGGGCTTGAGAAAAACTCTTTTTATTGCTTGTGTTCACTACTGGCTCAGAATCCTTGCTAGAAGCTTTCCGGGAGGTGGCCATGTTACTTTTTAAAGCATCATTTAACCAATCAAATGCCTTTTCTGTCTTTGCTTTGTCTATGTCCTGGTAAGAGGCATCTGGCTGGCCGGTCTTGACTGCCGGTCTCAGGATATTGTGGGGTAAGTTTTGTGTTGGATGAAATGGATTTCTGGATGGTGCTGCAACACTTCCATGACTTGGAGGCGGGGGCAGTTTCAGGGGCAGGTTCACAGATTTGCTGCGGTTATTTCCTGCAGTGGCCAGCACAACAGTTTGTAAGTGTTCTTTAAATGAAGGATCCAGGCCTGCAGCAGACTGCTTCTCAGGACTTCTCAGACTGGCACCATATGGTAGACTTGCAAATCTTTGGTTTTCAGTTGCAGAAGTAATAGCATTGTTACTTGAAGGAGTAGAAGGAAAAGATCTGTATTGCACATCTTCTGAAGGAGGTTCACAATAAAGAAGGCCACCAGAAGTGGCCTGAGTATTGTTCACATTTTTGTTCACCTGTCCAGGCACATTATCTGTGCCACCCTGTAGCATGTGAGAAGGTGAGCTATTAGTGCCAGGTTGGCTGAGATGACTAGAATCAATGCCTGCTATGTTAGCCGGGCGGGGTGGGAGGACTGGGTTTGTCAGCTGCTGACTATGTTGTGAGATTACTGAAGAAGATGACAATGAGGATGTGGAGAATAAAGAGGAAGAGTCCAAGTTTTCAAGTATTTCAGAATCCGACTTATACCCTGACCCTGAGCTTTCTTTTTTGCCCCAGTTTATGCGGGTGGCGCTGCTGAATAAATGGAAGCGGGCGTTCACATCAAATGGGTCAGGCTCTGAATTACTGAACAGTGGGGAGGGAAGTTCAACGTTCCCATAGTGTGATTCGTTTGTACTGGAGCACAGGGAGTCAAAGATGTCAAGATCCGAGCTTGTGGGCTTGGCGCCTGCTTGTTTACAGTCAGGGGGTGAGGTTGTAAGGTCAATCAATGGTGCATCCTCAACAACTTTAGATGCTTTATTGTCCACACTGAAATATATAATATGACAGTGGATGATAATGAAGAAACCTTTAGGCAGAAGTGAGAGAGTGAAAGAATATGACTGAGAGAAGGAAAGTGAAATCTTAAGTTGATTTTGTCATGCGAAACAGAATACAATGTGTACTAATTAGATCAATTTCAGCTTCCATGTTAATTTTTACCTTTGTCCTGTTCCTTGTGGATAGATGTTATTTTTGTGCAACCTTTTTTCTCATGATGTTTTTCCAATTTTGTTTTTTTATGCTCATAATTTCTACTCATATCCTTAATTCTGTTGTTTGCCATTTTTTTTTTGTCTGATTAAGAACTAATGTCTGAAAATTTACATGTATTAAATCACTGAAGTGCTCTTTACTTAGTTATTTATACCCAGGACTGGATGAATGTTCCCTAAAACAGTAAGTCTTCAGTTAGTTACAATAAAATCAAAGGAAGTAGAGTACAGGCCTCTTATTTACAAATAAGAGACTTTCCTGAAGCTTGGATCATAGACCAAAGTCTGACTTCCAGTAGCATATCACATCTTACTCACTGACTTCATCATAGTTGTGCTCTCAAATACTATGAATTTGAAACTTATAAGAACTGACTTAAACTGTTGGGGATCCCCAGAATGAACTATCCTATCTAGTTGCTATTTCAAATACCTGCCCTTCAGTACTGCACTGAGTTCTTTATGGCATTTCCTTAATGAGTTTGTGTAAATGCCACATCTCTGTGGTGAATTGTTTTAGACTGAAAGGTTACAGAAATATACTTCCAGCACAGACTGTCCAATCTTAAAGCATTCACTGAACCACAGAAGCTGACCTTCTGCAGGACAGAGTATTTTTACTGGGAGAGAGATGGATGTCTTTTTGCTCTAAGAGAGAGAAACCACAAGACGTTCGTGTATACACACCGTAAATTAGCATTTTTTCTTCCTGGGCTCTGTGCAGCAGATTGGGGCCCGGGTGGTCGACCTGGTGAACCTCTCTTGCTGTTGTTTTGACTCACTTGCTGCTGCTGGGGCAGGTGTCGCAGGCGAGGGGAATCGGCACTTGAATGCTTTTTGTCAGGTTCATTCTTCAGCTTGTTATAATTGAACTGGGAACTGCCTGAGTGAACTGTTGGAGCAAAAACATTCGTTAAAACATTAATGTAGAATTTGTTCAAGTGACTGTCAACTGTGCAGTGAGCGAAGCCATTGTAATCTGCATTCAAAATCAAAATAAAAACATAAATCAATCTCTCCTTGTAGATTATCGTGGTACACTCAGGTCTAATAATTATGAGCAGCACAGGATGCTCTACACTAGGGGTGCCCAAACTTTTCAGAGGATGGGCCAGCTCTATATATTACTGGAGCTATACAATTATATAACATGCATGTGTGTGTTAAACATGACAGGGAATAATATATAGCACTCTACAGTCTACACTAAGTTTTCTTTGCACCCTTGCAGGGCCATAGTTTGGCCTGTGATCCAGTGGGTGGGCATACCTGCTCTATACCATCCCACATTAGTCCAACAATATTAAAACAACTGATCAAATGCAACTATCATTTTGGGACTTCCTAACTGTTTCAAGCACAGGAGCATAGAGGATGACCCAGGGTACTGACTTTATGGTCCACAACTGCCAAACAACAAGTTCATTTAAAACATCTGTGGCCAGAATACTGCATCTGAATACACATATCAAAAGTTTGAATGATAATGCTAAAATTAATGCATCCTATCTATCATGGCAGGTATGAATAGGTCAAGCAAACCCTGGGTAGACAAAACATGGAATTGGACACACAAATATATATGGAAACTCACAGTGACTATACTCTTTATCCGTACACAAGTATGCCTCACAATGCTGCCTCACTGGCCTTCCCTGCATCCCCCACTTGTGAACTAAATTTAATCTGATAGCAGTCTTCAGCAACTAAAGAATAAAGCGATTAACCCCTCTTACTTACAATAGGCTTCAACCCAACTTCTGCCAAATCACATCAAATCTCAGGTGACAGACTGACATATGTATATATTTTTATTCATTGCAACTATTTGAATACCCTTGAGGAGCTGTGATTTAATAAAGACCCACTGTACTAACAATAATATTGTTCTTGATTACTATTACTATAGGTGACACCATGAGGTACTCACTTCTTGTCCGCAGCTGACTAGCTAGACTCACATCCTCTTCATGTAGATCCGGTGGTTCCATAGGATTCCTGAGGTAAACTCTGAGGAGCATAAAGTTGTTACTGTACTACAGAGACAGCTTAAAGTCTTCCTGATTTTGAAAGACTTTGAATGGCAAAGGTTGCTCATGCAAAGATCATAGGTTAATTTCAAAACATCAATAGATAATGTCAACCTTATTTACCTCAAAAGGAATATGTTATGCAATACTTTATATTGTTATACATTTCAATCACAATAATATATATACATAAACTACAATGTACATGATACTATTACAATATCACAAACCAAATCTTTGACAGAAGTCATATATTTCTTTTCAGGATATACCTTTTTTTTTTTTTTCATTTTTATCATTGTTTCTGTACATTGGACAGACATTGGTCAGAGGCCCATCTCATGTCTTTCCATTCAGTAACACTGAAAATCTTGCTGTTTTCTTATGAACATATATGTACATGAGGTTTCACCATGTTTCCGGTCATGATACTCGCGAGTGATTTGTCTAACTTAAATCACTGTTAATTGCCCCAGAAGCCCCCACTGACACCAAGCCCTGAAACCAGGTACTCATTCAGAGCCGAGTTGAGTGGGGAAACAGAAATAAAAGTGTTTTCTCTGAGGACACTACTGTACACACCATCTGCTGGTCTGAGAATCGAACCCATAAAGCCCAGATCTGACTGTCTTCAATGTATGAGAACTACTCACAATGCATGGTCATGCTGTCTCCTTCAGGACTTCATTACATCCTCATTCTCTACCGCTGCATTCAGGATTTTCAAGCACTTTTCCCAATCATACTTGTCTATATCTGTTTATGACTAGTCATGCCATGTCACCAACCCCCTGCCCCTTTTCAGTTTGAATATGGTAGCCACCTGCTAAAGTGAGCGACCTCTGGGAACTACAATATTTTTCCCTATAAATTTGACTGCATTTACCAGGCATCTGTGTGCCTGACTATAACCACCCTTTCTCTTTTAATCATCACAAAACATATGACACAGCACTGTATAGAATGTTTAACTGTCAACTGACCTGCATGAGTTTTGTGACTGAAGTGCACGAACTACCAATTATTTCCCTTTTGATGGGCCATTGGGTAGTCCCAAACTTACCATCAGGTTATATGTATCTATTACCCTACATCATGTTTTTCAGTGTAAATGTCACTAAATATATAAATTATCTTAAGCTCATTAGCACGTATGTAGGAGTAGTTCATTATGTAGAAAATACGGCTTATGGGTATATCAGATACATGAAAGCTGATTATGGGATATACTGATATGTCTAAGAACTCTTGGTACCAAAGGGTAAGTATGCACATGTGCATCATAGGAAGTGAAGGGGTTAATCAGAGTACCCAAAGGGTCTGACTGTACTTACTCATCAATTTCGCCTGGGTCTCCCCAGTTGTTTCCCGTGATGTCTCCATGACCTGTGTGGATGAAGCTATTCTTCAGTGGAACACTGATGTCAGCACCTGTGAAGAGATTTAAAGAAATAGGAGAGTCTATGACCAGTTTTTTAAGATTTACCTTGGTGAGTGATGGAGTGGAAATCATTGAGTCACATGACAAACAATTGTCTCTGAAATTTAGATTTTCTTCTTCATTTTAAGAAATCACTCTCAAATAATATACACAAATGCACACTGTTCATACCCTTAATGACCTAGCTTATAGGGTTTTCATTTGATATGCATTCAATGACTCAAAGGTGGACCTGATTTCAATTCCAAACTGAACACGCTGGTAAACCATGGGGTCTAATGGTCTACACAGTCAATTTACCTCTCTTAATCAGCCAGCCAGGACAAACAATCCCATGTTCCCCATGGTCTCTGAGTGAAGTTTGAAGACATGAATGACTGAGTAATGCCAACAGTTATTGGTAAACAAGTGATGCGATTGGAAAAGAGAACTGTGAGGTAAATAAAAGTGGGTGTCAGCTGGCCTAGTTTAGCCATGTGGAAAGCTTTCTTTAACTGTTCAGAAAGGCCAGTTTACAAACACAGGTTCCAAAGCTACACTGTTCCAAAACAAGACACAGCGATTAGGATCCGTACACAAAAAAAAACAAACCACAGGACTGGTCATCCTTGTGAAAAGAAAATTCCAAAATGACCCTTGTTTCATGTGGAACACTGACAGAGAACAAATCAAGAATGAGCCTAGAAATAAATAAATATCAAAATGAGTTTGTGACACTCTTTATGAGCACCAGTAGTGTTGAATAATAATAACTGGAATTAAGAACAGCTTTTGCCCTGGTATGATCACAACCTCTCTATTACTAAGAAACACACACACTTACTGAGAACCACAAATGCAGAACTGCTAAATGACTTGTCAAGGAAACAAGAAGCCACCAGATTACTGAAGCTACCAAAAACTCAATATAAACGTAACTTGTCTTTACAAAGTTCTTGTGTATGCCCTATAGAAGCTGGCCATGTGCACTGATAAGAATGTATATGTAAATTTATGTTTCTCGGAAAATCGTTAAAATGTATCACTTAGTACCCACTACTCTTATGCACTGCACATATTTTAGCTAAATGAAGAATTGTTATCGCTGTTTTTGTTCCAAACCCAGTACTATCAATGCTTTCAAAATCGCACGTGAGAATCCACCATCCCACCAACAATGGCCTTAGCCATAGGTCTACCTCACACGGACTGGATAATCTCTCCACTGATGCAAACCAAGCAACTGAGTGCACAGCACAGCCCAGCCACATCAACAAATCAATTCTAACGCCAAACCCCGGGTCGCTACGTCATGTTTTTCAAGTGCTGATGTCACCAAATAACCACGAGCTCATTAGCCCGTACTAGGGATAGTGTTTCATCCCAAAGGAAATTAGACGCACAGGTACATCGGCGGGATACGATATAGCCGATACGTATATGAGCTACATATAGCAACGGGTAAGGACGGACATGTACGTCCTAAATAGCAAAGACAAGAACGGACACGTACGCCACAAAGAGCAAAGGGGTTGATTTTTAAAAAAGAAACAAGTAAAAGCAAAAAAATATGTGAGAACTTGCACATGAACCCTGCAAGGGAACGCTGCTAACCGTGCATTCAGCATCGATACACTAATGTAATTCTTGATACGGTAAGACATCCCATCGTTATGTACAAGCTCTCAAATGAATGTATGATGACTGCTAACAGCGTGCCAATTTGTTTTCCATGTTTTGTTTCTACATCTCTTCCAAAAAGGTTTCAGAGAATGATTTAATACTTGACCGTAATACAGAATTTTCCAGAAGTTAGCTGGACGGTGATATATTATATAATTACTAAGTTACTGTCCTGGGGTCACACGTAAGATGTTGTCGAACTCTGCTTTGGCGGTCCCTACGGGAACCCGCCCCTCCCCCTCTCGCCCACCTCCAAACAAAACAAAACAAAAAAAAACTGTTTCCTCCGGTCATCGCCAGCGGTCGAAGTTTGATAGCAATGTCCATACACCCAGCCCCTGCTCGTCCTTCTCCACCAACCCCAATCTCACAAGATGGCACTGGCAGGGCTGATGGCAGGAAGGCACATACTGCACTATCATGTCTAACGCACATGTGCCTTTATGTCATAGATGGCAGAGCCTAACACCTACAGTACCTAATGAACGTGTACTATAAAAGAACCATGACAATTATTACATCTAAATTTATTCTTCATAATGTAAACTCTTTTTCTGGTATTCTTCACAAAATATTTAGCCCACAAAAGGTAAAAAAAAAAAAATCAAAATAATCATTATAAGCTCATTTTGTCACCTAATACACTGCATAAAGGTGGTAGCACAATGTCATCATGACTCCAAAACAAATCATTGGCAGTCCAGCAAGTCCGAGAGAAAATGAAATACATTTTGTGCGTTATCACTGGCAAAAGAACGTTCAACTGTTATCTCCAACTCGACATTTTTCGCCACTTTTCACTCAGATTGAAAAAAAAAAAGACATTTTTTTTCATTTTATTTTTAGCTGTTTAATCTATTGTATTAACTAAACTGCATACAGGCCTAATGATTATAGATTTTGATGAAAACAACCTCCCTTTAATCATGCATCACCTGGCTCTTCTGGCATCATAACTTGGGCTTGTCTAGTCACAGGAGAACCGGGACGGACGTCAAGAGGTACTGTAGATTCCGGCAAGCCGGACAATGAGAACAAGTAGATTCAAGCAAGTGTTCGAATAATTGCATTCGGATTTTGCAATTTCAATAACCGAATAAAGAAAATATGAACAATGACAAAGTGCTGGAAAATAAATGTTACATATTTGTTAACAGAGAGAGGGATAAGGAGAGAGATAAGCACAGCGTAATTTTTTAAATTTGCGTTGTAGAGAGGGAGGCAGCCCGCTATATTCACTTACGACGTCTTGGAGCTGCCCGGAGAGTAGGAATGAGAGGACAGGAGCCAAAAAAACCCTTAATAAACAAAGTAGTTCTAGTCTAGTCATTCAAATATCAGATTATAATGCAAATTGTGAAAAGCAAATTATGAACCCAAAAAGGATCTTGTATCCCATGTGAAAAAAAAAAATTATAACTTTCACCCACAAGTTTTGAACACCTTTCCTAATCGGTAATTTGAAACCTTTTGGACGTGGACAGACTACACTCCACAGCACAGCAAGCGACTGACCTCGCTGAACTCAACAGCTTACGCACAGCACGATTTGCATATTAGCATGGTGATGTGCATAATATCGCACCGCTGCGCACTTACTGCTGCTGGTTTCCTGAACCAAAAGAGGTTTGGGTGATGGAGCGCTACTGAGATCCAACTCCTGACTTCAGGGCATACAAGGGCTTTTCTAAATCCCTTCGGGGCACATTGCCTTCACGATAATCAACGAATATACCGTTTACGGACTCTTTCTGGCAATTTTAGAATTTCTTGCGTAACGGCGTGGATTTGTATGACAAACACATCCATCCAGCTGGAGCCAGCCAACCAGCCATATATTCAACACCTGATTTATTAGATTCTAAAGCCCATCACCTTTGCAACCTGTAGTGACGGAATAAAATCAATAACCCAAGCTCATTCATCTTTCAGTAGAAGGCCAAACAACGGAGAGAGAGAGAGAGAGAGAGAGAGAGAGAGAGAGAGAGAGAGAGAGAGAGAGAAAGAGAGAGAGAGAGAGAACAAACAAATATGAGGAGAGGAGAGAAGTGGTAGGAAAAACAGACGACGGCAACGACACGTGGAGAGAGAGATTTTCAGGCAACAGGCTGAGGTGAGGAAAGAGGGATGGGGAAGTGGGCGCCGATACACACGAACAAGGAAACATGGAGACTAGAACATGAAGAACATATGACGGTAGGCAGATCACGCAATGATTGATCAACGGACTCATCGACTGATTAATTGATACACTGACTGATTTATCGATCGATTGATGAACGGGAGAAAATAGTCTTGCCTTGTTTTACATTAATCTTTCCATATTTCTTCACTCTGGTGAACATCTGACGCACTATAACCGAAATTTTATTATCGACGAACTCTGATGACAAGTGTTTACGAGGGTCGTCCCAGAAATCGTACAAACACCGCCCTATATCTCATAAACGGTTTATCGTAGGCTTAAAAAACTTTCAGTTAACACAGGCGTAAATAACTTTCAGTATCAGAAATCTTCAAAGCACTCTTCTTTGCTATCCACAAAATGTTACAGCCTTCTAAACCGATAGTGGAAGGCATTTTACTTCTCTGAAGTGAGCGTATCACACACTCTGAATTTAGAGCTTTTGAAAGGGCTTGGGTCTTCTCAAATTTACTCCCCGCAGGTCTATTCTCCAGTTTTATCAGAAATCCAAGTATCGCATAGTGCTAATTTGCACTGTTTGGTGGGTGGGACAAATTCTGTACCTTCTGGTCTTCTACTTCTAGAAACTGAATTGTCGCCTTTACCCGCGTGGGGACCTGCATAATCATGCAATAACAATGTTTTTTGTAGTGCCAAAGCCTGGGCGTTGTTCCGTTGTCGCTGCGATCGCTTTTGCAAATATCACTAGGATATAGTGATAGTAGTCATTGTAGAACAACTAGGCAGACTTGTGAATTGCGAGTCGTCCTATATAATTGAAAAATATTGCAAAAACCCGGTGGGTTTGTGACTTAAAGCTTTACTTTCATACCATAACTGACTGTATATGTATTTAACGTGTCTAGAAAAGCCTTTACAGACCAACCTGTATGACTTCTGGGATAACCCCCGTACATGTTTATGATTAGATTATGACCATTGTGAAATGTTTTACAGCCATAGGTAATTATGGCGGTGAGTTTAAATCCAGTGCTTACAAAACAACAACAAAACAAGCCCTGCCTCAAGGGCCAAATTTATACTGAGACAGGAATCAATATAATAATGAAACTTGACGCTGTCTAGACCAAAACACTAATCGGTATGGCGCTACTGAATGGACGCATAATCAATATCATGTGTTACTGCTAAACTTTGTCTTTGTCAATGTTATTTTTCCATAAAATCTTTCTTCTTTAAATCAACATAATAACGCCGCCAACATTATTTTGCATAAGGACGCACAAAAACAGGTCTAGTTTGTTATGGCTACTTCATCTTTAATCACCATACGGTCCGTCACGAAGCCACAACATCAACATTAAATCTGAAGGATGAAAAACACGATTAAAAATGCTTTATATAAAATACATATATATGTCTAATTCTCGCAAATCATTTTTTTTTTTTGTTGCCTCAGGAAAAACCAAGGTCTGCCAAACTGCACCAAAAATAGAACATATCTGACCCTTTCCAGTGCCCGATTACTGCTGAAACTACGCTATAACGACATAGGCAAAGGACAGTTGCGAATTGGTTGTACTAACACAACCATGAGAAATATAAATCGCGCGCTGAGTAATGAGTATGCCACTGTTATAGATGGGCATTTTGCTACAAATCGAGACATTCTGCTGGTGTCAGTTATGTGGAAGTATTTACGATTTACGGTCCGTACAGTCCCCTGATGGGATTCTTCTTTCGGAGATTCCCAAACAACCAGGAGTTTACTGACAGTTTGCCCATTAATGATGGGATCCCTTACCATCTAAGAATTACAATAGGTCATCGGTGCTGAATGCACCCTTAGTAGCGCTCAACATGCAGAGTTAATGTAATTGTTGCGATGGCAAGAGAGCCCACCGTTAATGCGCAAATTCTCAATTGTGCTCGTATCAATTCATTATTTGGCAGTATTCATAATTTACGGCACGTGTAGTTCTTTCCGAGACTCTTGAACAATCCAGGAACATATTTTCCATCAGGAAATCTATTTCATTATCATCATTTTGAATACATTAAGTCTGTTATGCTGATGTGGCAACGAAGTCGAAGAACATTTTGAGCATAAACACCAGCCGAACGCAGGCCTATACTCGGGCACGGATATTACAAAATACAGCGACACTTTCAGCTGCTCCGTATAGAGGCGTGTACCGGTTGAGCCAATGAAGACAGTTTTCTTAATCCAAAGTCCAATACATTGAAAAGTTGTTTGTTTGGTGTTGTTTTTTTTTTAAAGACTTAATAAGGAAACTGAGATAAAATTTCAATCTCCACTTTAGACATCTCAGTGTATATTTATTGCAAGGTTCATTGATCTTAAATGCTATACTTTTGTCACTAGCTAAAAATATATGTCCAAAAAGAAAATGACGCGTCAGACTCAGTGAATCTGGCCAGCTATATTAGAAATGTAATTTTAATTTTTATCAGCTGTGATATAACCATGGCATCAAAATATTTGAAAGTTGCGGCATTAGCAGTTGCTGTGCTGATGTGTGGCAAATTTTAACTCCACGGGATTTAAACACGTATTTTTTTTTCCTTTAAAAAGGGGGAGGGGAAGCAACAGGTATATAGGTGGATAAAGATCTGACCACACATATTTTGTCAAGAAATCGTTCAATTTTATGAAAGCTGGCAATGAGAATAACGATGCAGTACCCTGAAAAGATAAGTAATACTTTGGTCTCTGCAGAACTGCCAGATTCTAACAGGATTCAATTCCATATTTTCAGCGGCAGTTTGGAATTTGTTGTTATTTGACTCGCCGGATTCGTCTTACTCATCGCCCTTATTTACAACAACAAGAGTTAGTCACGAGACAAGTTCGTGTTTTCATACACAACATACCAAAGGAAATCGATAGAATCACAGCGATGCCTGTCAAATAACGTCAAGCCCAGGGGACATGGCGCATAGATTGTCAGTTTCCTGTTAATAAATTCGAACAAATGTGTTTTTGCAGCTTAAGTCGCAAGAGGACGTGAAATTGCAACACTACACTCGGGTCTAATTTTTGTTTCTATTTCTCACCTACTCTTAAAATCAATCTCTCTCTCTCTCTCTCTCTCTCTCTCTCTCTCTCTCTTCACAATTCTCACACTTATCTCCCCTCCTTTCACATAAATTTCTCAAATCAACTCTCTCCAACTCAAACAGTCATACCATTCTCTCAACCATCTCTGTATCCGTCCCCTTTCCTCCTCTACCTTCCCATAAACATGGAATTTTGTGAACAACTTCCACACCTGAGATTCTACATTTCTCCATGTTCTGGATAATCTATTGAACAGGGGGGCTACGCAACTGCTAATCTGGACCTAGATCTAAATCTGGGCCATGGCTGACGTCAGAGCTCCAGAGAAGAGCGCAAGGAAGCAGGGGCCTGGCGTCCATGTAATCCATGAATCTGAGATTACATATATTACTGTATACATCTAATACAATTTAACTAAACCTAAATGTTTTGTAAAATGTTCAGACATCACCTTTGTGATGCCTATGAAAAGTTAATAGTACTGACAATACGACTCTTGTCAACTTCAGCTAGTTTTCTTCGCTGATATGATAATCTGAAACCCTATACACTATTTCACAGGTTCAGCGTTCCATGTATGTACAGTGTATTGCATCCAAATATCGTGTCAAATTTGAACTCTTCCAGCGATCATCGCACAATATCGTGTGTTGCAGTCCCGGGCGCGTCCCGGGTACCTACTGATCACCGCACGACATCGTGTTTTCATTCTTATGTTCCTGATGATAAGCGCATGATGTTCATCACAGTTAGCCACACTGGTCTCATCATCACGGTATAGCCAGTATAGGTTAAAAAACAGCGGCGAGTAACCTGGAAGAAATACAGCTCCATGCTGACAGTGCTTGTTTGTCCTGGTTTTGCACCAGATCCTATCTGTGGACGTCTTCCCTGGTTTTTTTTTTCTGTTTTTTGTCTTTCGGCGACGAGAGACTAGTAATTTAGATGGTACCGAGAAGTGAACATTCAAGCACTGCAGAGCGCATGATGAATAGATCCTTACTTTATTTTGTTTAATGGGAATAATTTCTAAGACCGTTCTTACTGCTTCTGTTAGATGAGGCAACACGAAGGAGATCTTAATCATCTCATTTTTTTTCTAAATTAAAAGTATCTCACTGTTGTGCGTCTGATTTTTTTCATCATGATAAGGTCCGGTCTTTCTCTATCCCCCTCTCTCGTTCCCCCTCCCTCTCTCGTTTTTTTACGCGCGTAAGCAATGATAGTTTCAGGCAACTGGTTAGATGTAAGTGCTAGAATACCAAAAAACACCATCCTCGCTACGCCCCTGAGTGATAATGAACCCGGGAAGAGCCCTATATAATGTCCAAGGCAGACCGCTGATTATTCTTTGAAGTTTACCTGAGATGCAATCGATTCTTGAGTGGTATGTAATCATTAACATTAGCATGTAACATGCCGTCAAATTTTGAAATGTACTCACAACAAATTGCTTGAACGTCAATCCATATGGCTCGAAAACGCGGAGATTTGTTTTACATAAATATTTCCCTGGTGTATTTTTACGGTGGTAACTGTAATTTAGTGCTCATTGCAATCATAAACATTTTAAATGCGGGCAGCGGCACTCCCAAGCTTATAAGCAATAAAATTTCTCAATACTAAGTTTGTTTATAGACAAAAACAAAAAAAATCACAATTCTTTTCCTTATAGTATCTATATCCTATCACACTAGAATAAATCGGCAGGCCTCTCACTCGGGCGGCGATACAGCACTCCTCAGTGGACATCGAACCCTTTGCTCTCCAAACAACAGGCGCAAAAATCAGAGATTATACATTCTTATTCTGTAGTCAAAATCAGCGCTCGACAGCGGTGCTCTTGCTGGCGTCAACGAGCACAAACTGGTCCTAGTATTGCGCTCATCCCTGGACACCTCATCCTTTGTTCTCCAAATAACAGACGTTTAAATCAAAGACTACGACTATACATTCTTATGTCAAAATCAGCGCTCGTCCGCGGTACTCTTGCTGACGTCAACGAAAACTATACGGTCCGTCCTAATAATGCGCTCATCCCAGAACACCATAATTATACAGATGGACATTGGACACCTTATACAGTGTTCATCACTGGACACCGTATACAGTGCTCATCATTGGACACCTCATACAGTGCTCATCATTGGACACCTTATACAGCTCTCATCCTTGGACATCATAATTATACAGTGCTCATCCCTTGACACCTAGTACAGTGCCCATCCCTGGACACCTAATCCTTTGCAATCGTTTGTTCTCCGAACAACAGACGTCAAAATCACGGAATAACAATATACATCCTCAGTGAATGGTCAAACTCAGCGCTCATCCGCGGTACACTTGCTGACGTCAACCAGCATAAAATGGCCCTGACAGAACACTCATCCCTGGACACCTAATCCTTTGTTCTCACAAACAACAAACGTCAATATCACAGAATAAGAATACACACTGGAACCTCGATATTAGCTTTTTATTTAACAAGTATACCTAGTTAAGTATGAACTTCACATGCACGAATTCATTATAAGTCTATCATTTCATCATTCAGAAGGACCTCGATATTAAATATTCCTAATAACAGGTACACTTTTCCATGCACCAAGATCATACATATCGAGGATCTACTGTACATTCTTAGTCTGTGATATTGACGTTTGTTGTTTGTGAGAACAAAACATTAGGTGTCCAGGAATGAGTACTGTATTATGGCCATTTTGTGCTCGTTGACGCCAGCAACAGCACCGCAGATAAGCGCTGAGTTTGACCATATACTTGCGCATTAACGATGGGATCTCTTATCATCGTAAGAATGACATCAGTGCATCAGTGCTAAAAGCATCTTTGGTAGCATTCGACATACAAAGCCAATGTAATTCTTACGATAGCAGGAAATCTCAGCGCTAAAGCGCAAGCTCTCAATTAACTTGGCGCTCGTCCGCAGTACTCTCACTGACGTCAGCACGTAAAAACGGGGCCTGAATGATAGAAGATTATCTTCTGCTGTCAATGCTCCAATAAGAGACAGACAGCAGAAGACTTCCATATTGATCTGCCGCATGATAATACCATTATTGATAGACGGTTGTATAACCACATCTATCTAGGGCACATGACGTATGTTTCAGTAATATGATTTCTGATATACAATGTATGACACAGAGTAGATCAAGTTGTCAAACTGAGTGCT
The DNA here is from genome assembly GCA_033807755.1 of Ellobium chinense. Taxonomy (NCBI): domain Eukaryota; kingdom Metazoa; phylum Mollusca; class Gastropoda; order Ellobiida; family Ellobiidae; genus Ellobium; species Ellobium chinense. The sequence goes on along the minus strand of JAWQUT010000026.1, from coordinate 2,081,870 downwards.
GTGTGTCGTGTGTCTGCTTTCCATGCCTCAGAATATTGCAGTCAAACCCTAGGGCGATTCATTCTCTCTCTCTCTCTCTCTCTCTCTCTCTCTCTCTCTCTCTCTCTCTCTGTGTGTGTATGTATGTGTGTGTGTATGTGTATGTGTGGGTGCCTGTGTGCGTGCATGTGTGTGTGTGTGTGTGTGTGTGTGTGTGTGTGTGTGTGTGTGCGCGTGTGTGCGTGTGTGTGTGTGCAGTGTTGGCCGGGTG
>JAWQUT010000026.1:2054510-2074764 GCA_033807755.1 Ellobium chinense | reverse complement strand
GGGGGGGGGGGGGGGGGGGAGAGGAGGAGGAGGGAAGACTTCCACTCTTTGGGTCAGTACTGCCTTTCGAACTGTTGTCAGAGTCAAATAAAAACAAGGCAGGAGGGGAACGTCCACTCTATAAGATCACTTAAATGTACTTCACACTGTTGTTCCTTCAGAGCAAGGAAAGGAGCGAAAACTTCTGCTCTACAGGATCAGTCAAAGTATTACACACTGGTCAGAATCAGAGAACAAAGGGGGAAAAAATTCCACTCTTTTACGTCAGTAAATGATTTTTCATAGGATGTTTACAGTAAGAGAAGAAGGAGGGTTCTACTTATTAGGATCAGACAAAGTAGGCCAAGTGTCAGATTTTAAATGCTATGTATAATTGGCCCACTACAGTATGCCAGCACTTGAGTGGAGGACTGAATGAGTGGGCATGACAAGGAAATGAAAACAAAGAAATACGTCACTTTAATTTTAAAACCTCACACTGATTTCAAAGCGAGGCCAAATAAAAAAAAAATAAAAACAAATGATCTTCTCATGTTTAGATAATTCACAGACAAGTGTAAGAACACATCATTAGCGGAATTGTGGCACACCATATCATTAGCGGAATTGTGGCGCACCATATCATTAGCGGAATTGTGGCGCACCATATCATTAGTGGAATTGTGGCACACCATATCATTAGCGGAATTGTGGCACACCATATCATTAGCGGAATTGTGGCGCAAGACTTGATCAGCAAGCTGTTTGTTTTAGATAGAACTGACGCCTAAATTGAAAATTATCATCATATACTGTGTATGAAAATTATCATCATATACTGTGTATGTTATCGGATGAATCAATCAATGAGTTAATCCCGCGAAATGACAAGATTTCAGTATTTTCTCCACATTCTGCAATTGCACGATTTGCCCCTTAAATTTGCCCCTCGTTATTTTTTGCCTTTGAAACTGAAAAGAATGTGAGCAAAGTCTAAACCCCCCCTCAAAATGTACACACCCCCCCTGCCCAGATTTATGATGAGGGGACAATGCCACCTGCATCTTTTCTGACCTGAAGAAAACACTGAGGATTCCATATGATTCAAAAGCCAGGAGAGTTAATTCAAGAGCAACAACCTGCATGGTGAAACCTAATTTATACTTTTTTTTTATCCAGAGCAGCCTAAAATTTCTGATATGCTCAAGAAGCAATATCTTGAAAGGTGGACAATAAGGGAATTCCACTATGAAGTTAGGATCTTCACAATGTGAGGTAAAGAGAAAGTTACTACAGTTTACATCAACGAAGTATTTTTAGTTCCTCATAATTCTGTGTCTAGCCAGAGAATTCAGAACCGGACAATAATTGTGACCATGCCTAGAGATATCAAAAAGATGTGAACTCTAGTGTCAGGCAGTTAACTGATGCTATCACAAACGGCAGTAGATCATCAACCTTAAGGCAGAAAAATGCACCATTCAGCACTTTGCTGCACATATTTTCTTCAATGCACTCATGGTGGTGAGGTACACACCATGTTTACTGCATTACAACCACTGGATGAGGATAATGTCACCACTTAATTTTTATAACCCCTCTGAGCAGGACAGCAGGTCTAGAAAGCTCTATAATTTATGAAAAGCCATCATTGACAGAACTTTAAAAAACTGAAGAAGTCATCAATAATGAGTGGGTTTTTCAGTCTGATCCAGTTTCTTGTTGACTTTAGAACTCCATGGCCTATTGGCAGGTGAAGTGGTTTCAAGTGGAACCAGATGGTAAGGCATGTAATATTGAAGAGGAAGAATGTGAGCCTGAAATTATATTATCAGGAAAATGTGCCACAAAAGATTTTACATATTCATTGGGAAAGATCACTTTTGAGAATAAAACAAAGAAATCCCAGCCTAGAAAATTTCCTGTCCACATTTGGAGTAAAAGCAAGAGTCATCAGCTTGCAAATCATAACTGCTACAACCACAGCAACTTCGCAGCAATTTGATCTTAAATTCCTACCACCTGAATGTTGTTCCCCAACTTCCACACGTAAAGCTTATGACCTTAATACACTTCCCAACTGTTCTTATGTCTATTGAAGGAATACTGTAATTTGTGAGGACTGAAAAGAGTTCACTGAAAGAGTTATAATCATGAGATATTGTGTCCGTCAAGCCCTATGTCTTGAACAGCCTGGAATAAATTCTCAGGCAGATGGTGTGTCTGCTAAGCCTTTTGTCTTGCAGAGCTTATAATAAATTCCCTGGCAGATGATGCAGGTTTCAATGAATACTGTGTTTCGTGAAGACTGAGGAAGAGGGATACAAAAATAAGACAAAAAGTTACCTGCCAGCTTCCTCTGCACCTCCACAATGCTGCGCGGAAATGTCCCTATCTCTGTTGTTCGTCTATTTTGACCTTTCCACCAAAAGCAATCTGACCTGGATAATCATACAAAAGAGCGATGGAAATAAAATTTAACACGTTCAGACAGACAGGCTATTAATTAGTCATTCTTATGGCAAAGTGATGAATCACCAAAGCTATACAGAGCATGATAGAAAACTTTGGAATGGAACAGCAAATTCACCAACCAAACAGGAAAGGTCATTCCTCCCCGGCAAACCAAAAATCAGTTAACTTATACCCTGTTTATCAAATTACAACAGGACCTCTCAGGACCTTAAACCTCAGCAACTCGAAAAATCCAAACATTTATTGTCACATTCGATTCTGAACTTTTTTTTTTCCAAACTATCAAATTTTACTCATAAATTTGATATCATAATCTAGAGTTTTGAGTTTATGAGATGAGTTATAGTATTGTGTATGTTTGAAAGGATATAAATCACTCACTGAGTTACAACTAACAAGCACTGTTCCACTTTAGTGAGTTCATCAAGACAATGGGGGAAAACCGATGATGACCCCATTTGGAATAAGACAAATAAACATCAAGTGTTAACAATGTTGTTTCATTAATAATTAGCTAAGTGAAGACATGGCTCACGGCTACGTGACGATTTGTTTGCATTATCTTAGGGAAAGGTTTAGCAAATAAGACTCAGTTGGACTGTGTGGCTAAAGCAATTTCTACTACTAGTCAAAGCACCCCACAAATTTGCAGGGTTATTGTGTGAAGCAAACGACCAAACTGCTACTGCAGCACTTACATTGCTTCTCTTTTATTATTTATTATGCTCAAATGCATCCTTGTATGTAAACATATCGCTTAAACTGAGAAAACATATAACACGCCGAACGATTTTTATTGTGGCCAACCTCTTTAAAAACCCGCCATATTCGAGGAATTTGGCCTCAGGACGCTAAGTTGGCTGCAGACACCACAATAATAGGATATGCAAAAAGAAGTGACGTCATGCGCATATGGGTGTCAGAGTTAAAATATGAAGCCGGTCACTCGGATGAAGGAAAATCCATTTTGTATAAATTCGGGGGCAGAAGATGAATCATCACTGACCAAAAAAAGGACCATTTGCACAGAATTTGTGACTCACACAGCAAATATTAGCAAAACTGGTTGAGAAATAAACTTACACTGCTGCGTACAAAGAAATGCTCATTTTTCTTTTAATAATATGATTCTGCTTTCATGGTATGTCATATTGGAACTTTCAGCCCCATAAACAGGTATTTTCTTAACAGATTGATCAACACTAAATAAAGTTCTTTCATGCCAAGTGAAGAACACCAGAACAAACAAATAAAACTGGAAGCCTAACATAGCCTGCTATTGTGGACACTGAGTCTCTTACCAAATAGAGATTTAAACCCAAAATAAAAATGTGGAAGAATTTATAACTCAGTACACTGAGCATGATTTGAACAAGTAGTTTGCAACAGATTTGGTGTATTATAGCAAAAAAAAAAAACAAAAAAAGGCTGATTAAAATCCTGACACACTATCCATGCTGATAAGTAATGCTGAATTCCACAGGAATGAACTTAGGGGAAATAAGGGGCCATAACGTCATGCTCATACTACATTTTCTTAAGTCATTTTTGAGTTTTAAGAATGAGTGCTCTCACACTGTTGCTCAATGCAAAACAATAAAGCAGATGTGGTTTAATTTGTAAAATTGGAATATAATAACCAGTAAAAACTCTACATTGTTTAATGATAAATGAAAGTACAGTTGATCAACTCCACTTAATTGCAACTTTTCTCGTGATCCTGAGGAGTTGCAATTAAGCGGAGTTGCTTTAATGCAGAGCTGATATTTTTTTGGGGGGGGTAACTTTTCCCTCTGAGTTTTCATGAGCTTGGGACTGCCACAGAAATTCTGTATATCACACCTGTCTTGGCATGGCAGTTGTCACTCAATCAACCGGTCTACCCTCCATCGTGCAGTTTCAGCCATCAGTATAAATGTTTATCTATCAGTTGTAGTTCTTCTACCACTGATCTTTGATTTTTTACGGCCACTGAGTTGTTGTGATTATCTGGAGTGAGTTATGATTATCCAGTAACTTTTATATAGGAAAAATTCAATTGCCTGGGGAAAACTGCAATCAAGCGGAAGTAGCGATTAAGCGGAATCGACTGTAATATAAACAACTCAAATCGTTTAAAAAATATTTTTAAAATGTCTTAGACCATTGTGGAATGATCATGATGATACGCAACCTTTTTTGAAGATATCTAATTCCACACATGAATTCTGATACTGTCATCAAAACTGGCACAAAATTCTCATTTGGCATACTTTGTGGGATACTGTAGAACATTATACAACAGAAACTTGTCAACATGAAACTGAAGAGACCAGCAAAACCTTGGCGGGTTAAACATGTTTTGTGTTGTCTATTTACAGTGTAAGATAAGGTGAAATGATAGAGTTTCACAACAGTTATGAGCACAGCGTTCACTTTTGAGCCACATGTTGTCAGGAATCGCCGTACATTGCCATCATCTTTGACTGACACAATATTTAACATAATCCTCAGGCTCCCACCACCAGTGGATTAGGGAAGGGAAAACTGCAACAGAACGGGCTATCTTTTTTTAAGTGAACTCTAACTACACCGAAACAGATGACATGTAAAAGAGACAAGATGCACCACTACTTACTTTCCTGCAATGACAGTGATGAGGTCCCCTTCATCAATTTTCAACCGATCCTTCTCGCTGAATGCCTGTGTAGCTTTCACATTCTCTGGGATAACCTATGAGAGAACACATATAGAATGCACAGAGGTTAGACATTTTCCTCTCACATATTATCACTTGGCTTCAGCGCTTTACCCTACTTTTTTTCACACATTGCTAACCAGTATGCACATCACTAGCACAGTGATACATTTTTATGTTGTTTCTTAAGCGGGTTGATGTAAAGGTGTTTTTCTGTAGGCACCATGTGGGGGTAAAGCGTTAACCCTCTTCCTTTCAGTGGCTTGGTGATAGAACAAGGGCTGTACTGCACAGCTCTATCCACTAAAAACAAAATAAACATCAATGAGATCACTAGAGAGGTGTTAGACTGACAAAAGCTGAAAAGCTATACTTGTATTTGTGTAGCTCTGAATTTTCAAGAGGTATTTTCCATGAAACTTGTGTCCATAAAAGGCAGAAGACAAGTGCACTGAGCAATGATAGATGCTTTCCTTTACAGGTGACCAAATGTCAGATTTGAGCATGTCAGTCATAAATGTTAGTTTTTATGACTGTGACAAAACTCATCTGTGTACCTTTCAGCTAACGTATCTTTAGTGTCCAAACAACCAAATTCATGAAGAAAACTTATCGTAATGTCACCGCCCGTCTGCTTTGTGACACAATGAGGAGAGCTCAGGCTGCTGGGGTTGACCCCTGCCACTTTCATTCCCACTGCCCGAGCAGCAGAGGCTTATAATAAAACAATGAGGATAACAGGCTATATTCATGAACAGAAGCCACATCAGTGAAGTGACCCATACCGATTCACTAACAGCAGCCATGCAGAAGCGCTTGCCTCCACAAGGCCAAGAAATCCTTGTCATGTGATTCTTCAGTGTTTTTGAAGAGTTTAAATAACTCAAAAATTGTTATCCCATCAGGCACAGGTTTGTTCTGGAGCTTGATTTTCCTTAGTGACAATATGAACATGCACTGAGTGTCGTCCTGGTTGTCCATGATTTTTTTTTTTTTCATTATTTTCTTTTTAAAATTTAAAACTTATCCGCTGCTGAGTCTCACTGTTTTTGAATCAAAAATAAATTTTCTTTTATCAGACAGGTAACATCTTTGTAATGGACTTAAGCTGGACAAGGGGAGCTAAGTGATAGATCGTGGTAATTACATGAAAGACTTCCAAGATAATGGAAATTACAGTAGCTCTGTTGACATAAGCACTGCTTAGCACAACTTCCTGCTTAGTCTACCCCAGTTGCCAGTCCCAACTGCTTCATTCTTTTTAAAAGGCACTCTGGATAACACAAACTTTCTGATAGCTCATCCTCAAAAGCTTGATTGGAAGAGTGGTAGTGTTTAACCATTAACTGAGATGCACTGCTCAACCAAACATGAGACTAGGCAGGTTTGTATTAGAATGGCTGGACTGCACTCCTAGCTAGCCATTCAGATTTTGAGAATTATGCTAATGACATAACAAAGGTGCATGGCACCATTTTAATGCAGTCCACAATCATATCGTGACCACGCATCTTATACCACACAATCTCTCCCCCCCCCCCCCCNCCCCTTCCCCCACCTATTTTTTTTGGTGTTAAGACTTTGTAAAACATGGAGGAAAATCTGTTCAATATCACCATCAATTTACCCCGACTCTCTATGGATTTCATGGTATTTAGGAATGAATACCTCTAAGCTTGTGACCAAGGTACAATAGCTTAGGAGCTAGAGAAGAAAATATTTTTTTATTGCTCGGCAAAAACTTCCATCCTGCTCATCTCTTACTAATTCATGGGATTTTACGATTTTCGATAGAATTTTTAGTCTTCCAATATTTAACAATTTCTCTAAGACTACAAGACTAAAACATATATTGTTATACATATTTGGAAAGAAAATTAAATGGGCTATCTGAAAATTAATGTTTTAGCTTTCTGTGAGCTGGCATAGTTGAATAGTGACCTAGTTTCTATTACTCTTTATAGTAATAGAATGACAAAATTTCACAACGCATAACAATCACCAAGATTCTATATAAATAAGCAAAAATGACAGAGTTAGGTCCACAAATAAAAGCACAGTGACACAGAGAAAATGTTCATCGATCGGGTTTTTTCTTCTTTGAAAAATGAAACTTTTTTTTTTCTGAAAATTACTAACAAAAAACATAATTTTTGTTTTTGTTTTTGCTGTAAATGATAAAATTACATGTAATTCTTCATAAAATACATCATGCATTCTAAAAGTATAAAGCATTAGTAAGAAATTACTTTCTGGAATGACCTAGTTTTCGATCATATTTATAAATACGAAATCCCATTGTGTGAACTGGTGAGAGTTAAGAATACTGTCTATGTAAGGTCACCATTTTATATAAAGGACAAATAGTCACTGTTTTCATCATACTCTTAGTCAGACTTTGACCAAATTCCATCCATTTGCCACAATAATGGGTTGGACAGCAGAAAGTGTGCATGGGAATATCGAGAGGGCAGGAGGGGGAGGGGAGGGGGAGCACATAAGTGATGTCACTGGCCATGAATGCACGTATTGGCAGTGTGTAAGTGAACCATCCTGTAGTAAATCTGATCTGTGCTCTCATGCCAGCACTCAACTGTAATTTTCTCAGTAACTACTAAAGCGACATTCATCAAACTTATGCCACTTAAGCATCTGCACGAGACAAATCATTGCACTAGTTCTTCGCTTAATATTATGCAACAGAAGTAGGTAAGCTGCCTCTTGGCACCCTTAGTGTTTTCTAGTTATCAGTTTTCTAGTGACTTGGGATGATCTGTACAACTTATTTATCTTGCTATGCCCTACAATTTGATGTATGACATGTTGATGTAACTTGCACAGCTACTCTGCCAGCCTCCATTAACTTTCCAGCCATTGTCCATTTTCCTCACATTGATGCCAAATTAGCGCATCGCAAGATGAGGCGAGAAGCCTCTGACGTAGTAGCTCTCCAATAGGTCCGCATAACCATGTTACATTTCACACCAATTTCCCCCTGAGTTAGTCTGGTTTGGAGTTCGAGTCTGGTGTTAGTCTACACCTCAGCGCAGTCGAGCCCACATCTGGCTCCTGCGAGGCTCTTCCTGCATTCTCCCCACAGGGCTGGCTGGTAGGATGGAAGCTGTGACTGATGTTATAACATTCTATCTGCACTGCATCAACTACATGTAAATAAACTTTGATATCGTCCACTCTACACGGCTGTGTTCCTGACGTCTGTTCATGACAACTACTACTGACCTGCTGAGGCTCGAGTTAGGCTAAAGCCCATAGCCGAGCTCGCCTCACCAGCTCTTCATCATCAAAACCAACTAACATCCCATTCCCATGCCATTTACGACAATCCCAACTGTAATACAGAGGAATAATCTCCCTTACCTCGGATAAGAAATCCTTGAGGGCAACAAATGATGGGCGGTCCTGTGGTTTGTGAGCCCAACACTGCATCATGAGTTGATAAATGTCTTGTGGGCAGTGTGGGGGTTGGGGCAGTCGCTCCCCTTCAACATCAATTTTGTGGAGAATCTGTGAATTTTGTAAAATCTGTCATACTTCACTCACTACAAAATCTTTAATTATCCTATGACAGGCTTTGTGACTTCTGAAGTGAATGTAAAGCTAGGGCTTTAAAATCCCAGTTATGTTCCTTCATTTCTGGCATCTCTTGCTGGATATACTGGAACAAAACTTCAGATCTATCATCATTTGTACCTCACTGAACAAGAGAGTTAGCACCAGCAGACTTACCACTGGTTCATATTTAAGGCAAAGGTCTTAGGATGCATCAAGGGATACAATCCATGTGTAAGAGATCACCTGAACTGATTTTCACAGCACAGCTAAAAATCAAATAACATAGTTGTTACTAGCCAGAAACAGTGAAGTTTCAAGGCCATGCCAAATCCAGGCACTAATCTCTTAAGGCAACTGAAATAATCTGAACTTTTTGTTGACAGACAGTATGCTGAAGGCATAGAGAAACAAATGATAAAAAAAAAAAATCAAGCAGAGAATCATCATAACTCTGGAAATCCATATAAACATTGACACACCCTATCTAGAAGCCACACTTCAGAATGCTCGTATTGCAGTCTCCTTACCTGAGACCCATTATATCCCAGCCAAGGTTCCTGACCATATGTGAACATTTCCCACAGAGTTACACCAAACATCCAGGCATCACTAGCATGTGAGAAGTGACGAGATTTCAAACTTTCTGGAGCACACCTGAATGTAGGAGGACATAACAGAATACTGTTAAATGATCTAGTAGTATTTGTATTGTGGATGTCACCACAATAGTCAGTGTATCACTCATCCTACAGAGAATAAAGATACCTAAAGGACTGTCAAAAATGGGATCAGAGTCTCCATGGAATGGACATAACCTCAGCCATAATGAAAAATCCAGCCAAACAAATTGAACAACATCTTCGTCTTGTAAGGTGCTACTTTAATAACGGACACTGCTGGAGCAGGACTGATCCCATTCCTGTAAGACATTAATTTGATAGGAAACAATTTTGTGTCAATTCCACATTTGTAGTTTACATAATATAAAAGGCATGGAAACCATATGCAATAACATTACGTCATTTTTTTCCTTTGAAAAGTAATAAAAAATATTTCGCCAGCCTGACATTTAAATAGTATTTCTGAAGCTGGGAAAGTAATGGAAATGACACTGATATTGTACAGCTGCATGTCAGACAGTCATAACTCTGGGGTCATAATCAAAAGGTTGTGAGTTTGATTCCCACATGTTCCAAGTATCTTAGAAAACCATTTTATTCAGATTTTACTCAGTCAGCTCATCTGTAAAATGGTTACCTGGCTATAGATAGGGAAAAATATTGTCTAATTTTGGCAATCGTTGCCTGAAGAATTGCATCAGCATGGTAAGCTTTCCAGGAAGTTAAAAAAGACAATAAATGATCTTGCCTGCTGGGATAATACAAAGTCACATGAGCGGGTCATGCCCAGATGCAAGACTTACAACTTCATTATTATGTTTATTATTTTGCAAATAATTATGACTATTATGATGATTATACTGACATTCAGATACACAGTTCACCAGCAATATTGCAATAAATAACTCAGTTCATGCCACACAGTCGAATTCAAATCAGAATTTTCTAGCAGAGGAAGGTTATGCTCACTGGTAGTTAAATATACAAGAAGTTCTCTTAGTGCCACTATATAATTTGACTTAAGACTAGAAGGCTGGCTACTATATCAAACCAAAATATTTCGTTGGCAAACACTCTAAGTCTGGTGCCTTCCATATCTCCATGGAAGCCACATCTTACTGAGTGTAGTTGAATACAAAAAAAATGTATATACTTACCATGCAAATGGAACTTTCTTTTGCTCCGACATCACATAATGATCTGTCTGGCTAGGCAACGCCCTCATTAGGCCAAAATCACCAATCTTAAGCTGGCGAGATAATGAATTTGAAAGGTCTCATTTCATAAAGTTCAATTGCAACAACTACAACAAACCAAAAAAAGTGAAAAGCTCCAGAAAACCCAGACCTACTGTCCAGAACCAAAACTTGTTAAACTTATTGTTTGAAGTGGCCACGGAAACCCACTGATCAGGAAATGACAGTTGTAGCCCAAAAGCAGGTGTGTGGCCTATTGGGAAGTCTTTATAAAACTACTTGGAAAGGTTCAGTTCTCTGACAAGTGCAGTTGTATTCTGATTTGAAGACAGAAAAAGGGAACAAATAGTATTCAATGGGGTAATGTGTATGACTAATGAATAAAATGTGACTAGGAAATAGAAATATATCCCAGCTATGGTATCCTCACTTTTGGGCAAATTTTCCTGCAAACAGCAACTGTTCCTTTAAAAACACCTGACTAATCACCAGATACCATCAGTGCCATCACATGATATTTTCTGTTCCAGTTCCCAAGGTTCATGTATTTTCCCTATAGCAGAAGGCATATAATAATAAAATAAGTGTTTGATTTTGCCTCGCCAGCCAAAAGAAGATGACACTGATTAATTTTACAAACATTTCAAAGCAGATATTTGCAAAGATGATGATGCTGTCATACACAAAGTGCGACAAACTCATAACTGCTAAGCAAACACAAGACTGTCTTGAATGGAAATGAAATATTCCTGGTATATATGTATAGGAGGAAGAAGAGGATTTGTCGAAATACATCTCAGAGATAAAGTTATATTCTATCTATCTACCTATTCGAGTTTTCAGGTTAGTCAGCCTCAAGGACACCACATTTTGTCTACCTCATATTGATGTATAACATTTTACTCCACATGACATTTGGGGAGAAACAAGATCATTTGCAATTAGTTAGGAAGCATGAAGAGGAATAGGTCCTCACAGAAAATTCTTTTCTCATACATGAATTGTGACACTGTTATCAAAACCACTCTAAAATTCTGAATAAAATTATAATAAAATGTATATGTGACCTAACAGTTATGTGGAATACAACACTTTACTTCAACACGGACAATTCTTTTTAAGTCGTCAGTCCTCTCCACACTCTCCCATGAAAATTCAGTTTAGCAGCATGCTTAAGTGATTCCTGTGCTGAACTGTACAAATCCAAGCCCTGGAGATAGACAAAAATGAGACATGTTGACACCATCTCAATCCTTACCAATTCATTGGTTTTAAGAAGTACATTCCGACAGGCCAGATCTCGGTGTATGAATCTCTTGGACTCCAAAAAACTCATGCCCACTGCAATCTGAATCGTATACTCGCACAGTGTGGAGATGAGAAGAGACTGCTGGTCCTTTCTTAACTTGTCTAGCAAGGAGCCCAGAGGAGCCAGTTCTGTTACCTGTGGTGTAATACAGTAACACAGAATGTTACAGTCTTGCAGGTAAAAATGATAATTGCCCAAAAACTTATTACGAGAGGAATCACTCAGGATATGACTTCTGTTGGGTCACATACTGAGGTTAAAATCAGGATAAAGTGTAGGAATAGTGAGGATTACTTGGACACGAAAGGTCTATAAGGGACTGCAAGATGGGATAAACTGGAGAGGTGAGTTCTGAATTTACTAAAACTAGGTAGGTGCATTCTGAATGATTTTGTAATGGAAGGAATAATGAAAGGGTAATTGCACTTCATAACCTATAAGTTCAACAATTATAAATTCTGTTTTGAATGAATTAATACAGAAATACATGTCTGGAAACACTACAAACTCGTTTTTCAATGTTAGGGCAGTTTTAGAAAAATACTCTCCAATTGCAGAAAAGGGGTGGGGAGGGCGAGGGGTGTGAATATGTTGAAAGATTTCATACAACAAAAGTCAATGGAAACATGAGAGGCAGAGGCAGGAATAAACAGTCTTTCAAAAGGAAATCAGTTGGAGTGAGTTCTTGAGTTGTTATGTTCTGCTATAGTGTCTGTGAAGGAACACAGAGAGTTTAACAAAAACTCTCTTTGAAACCATGAATTACATCACTTTTCAGCTAATTGTATCTCAGCCTTAATATGCCAATAGACCTCAGTGTGTTCTTCAGATCCCCTACAAATATACTGAACATGTACCAATCTTCTCACTGTTCCTGCACTTCAAAGTTTGCATTACTTGAGAAAAGTCTAAAATTGTTATCAAAATTTACAAATTCCCCCCCCCCCCCNTCCCCCCCCCCCCTTAACTTTATAACAAGGGTGAATATCTCCCCTAATTCATATGACCTGGAGAAAACATTGAGGTCTAAACAATTCAAAGTAAGGTTCTAAAAAGTGACAGACGTGTATTCATTTGCTATGTGAAGAAACTGCATGCCGAGCATTGAAAATTACTAGCTGCAAAACATGAAAAATTATAAGTACAACACATCTAATTAAACTATGCTTACCATCATAAGTGGTGTGGACAGCACAACTCCATACAGATGAATAAGGTTTGTATGTTTCAATGTGTGCATGGAATTCACTTCTCTTACAAAGTCTTCAAAAGCCCCTGGTTGTGCAAGAGCATCCCTTCGTAGGATCTTCACAGCTACAGTTTTCTGAAGATAGAAGACCCAAAATCATTGCTATTTGATGAAACAGATGTCAGTAGAAAGCAAACATTCCCTCATACCCAGATGGCTGACACTTTGTAGTCAGCAGCATGCAATACATTAGCAATAAATTTAACAAGCTTATTGGTCATGCCCTGACCGTCCTGGATATTATAGTGATCAAAATAACTCCTATGACAACTGATACAATATTGCCACTCAAAACATTATATGATATAAGACACAGTGTAGGCAAAAAATTACTCTAGCATTAGAAAGATGTAAATAAAAATTTATCCAGAACCTTTCTGGAACTTTTCAGCATTTTTTTCGTCATCAAAAATAGGCAAAACTGGACAAGAACGATCTAAAGTAAATTTATCCATTTCAAAAAGCATGAAGATTAAAACGGAATCTTTCAAAATCTTAAATGAACAAGTTGCATGTGTTTAAAGTCTGGGAGTTAAAGCGTGCAGGAATGACAGCCAAAGTCATGGCCTTATCAGTGCCCCTGCATATGATGTACTGGAACTGCCAGGGGTGAAGGGACAATACTGATTACAACTCCTCAGGGTTATCAAGCTGAGGTTGCTAAGAAAGCTTCATATTGGCTTTAGGCAAAGCAAGATGAACAACAGAATGCTGCCTAGTAGAATTACACAGAAAAGCTGGATCTTTCACTAAGATGGGCCGCAATATCATGGCATATGACAATATTGTGAGGCAGAACAGCAAAGACTGCTGGTTCAAATTCTTCAGTTACCTTCATATATATATATCACTTACAGCAGGGCGCCTGAGATCATGTCCTAGATATAATCCAGTCTTCTTTGAGTGTCAGGAAATACAAAGGACTGAAATATTGACTTTTGTGTGAAGGAAACCTTTCCTTTGTTGATCTTTTCTTGCTTTACTCTCCATATTGAGAGTTTCCATCTCATATGCTGCAAGCCATTCATCTATTTAACTACATGTCCCAAATACCAAAAATAATTTTATTTTCCTTCACATATTTATTGTGCACTCGGTGCAATGTATTCACATCCTTCAGATTATACATCCCTAGACTGTTTGTCCAAAACTTCTTCACGCAGCATTGTCAGAGTGAAAAATCTGGTCCTTACACTCTGGAGTCTCGTATTCATTTAGCAATAGCTACCAAGTCCCACAGGGGTCACTAAAAACAGAGGTCTGGCTACAAAAGCCTGAGCATATTTTCCTGTGCTCCACTATAAATCTAGTATCAACTCTGATGACCTCCAAACCCATTACCTTTTTGCCTGAAGGAGTGACCCATTCTCCTCGTCTAACAACACCAAAGGAGCCATTGCCAAGTTTGTCAAAGACATAAACATTCTTTTTGTCAATCAAACAAGTTAGGGCCATTTCCCCATGTTCTGGGCTGGTGGGACTGCTACCATGCTGTGGAGATGACTTTTCACTCCCAGATTTTGAGCCTGGTAGGATCTGAAAAAGTCAGATGATAAATACAATTACAGCTGAAACAACTGGCATTGTAAAAGCAGAGTATCCCTATTAAATCTGAAATAGCTTTAGTTTGCACAAGAAGAAAAGTCATTACTAGTTCTATAAATACTTCTATCTGGTTGTGACTGTTACAATAGCAGTTTACTGTTACAGATACAAACTAGGTACAGAAATGCCTGATAACTCTCTAACAACATTACAATTCCTGCACAATTAAAAGTACCTTCTCAAGTATGCCACCCTTCTTCCGAAGTGATTTGTGCTTTTTCACAGCATCCAGCAGGCGCCTGATAGCAGGTTTCCCCATCCCTATTTTTTCCAGATCCTCTGTCTTCACATAGTCAAAGTGAACCAGTCTGAGGAACAGACAATAAATTAACTCTATAACATCAGGAAGAAATCTATATGCGGGACAAAATAATAGTAACAGATCTATATGCAAGACAATATCTTCATAAACCAGTAAAAAGTAAACAAATGTATAGTGTGGTGATATTTGCCACACTTTTCAACTTTTCTCAAAAAGGTCTCAAAACTGACAAGTCTCACAAACCACATGTAATCTTCTGGTTACTTTCTGGACTGTAGAAAATAAAGATATTTAAGCTAAATATACCTCATAAAAATTATTAATCCCATGAAAAGTAAAATGCTGGAAATTAATACAAAACATAGTAAAAAAAGCCCATTATCAATTTACATTAAAAGCTACAAGTCCTTTGATGTTTGCCATGTAAGGGTATGCTACAAACTAAATTATTAATTTTTAACATGGTGACAAATAAGGTCTTCTATCTCATATTTTCTCTCCCCATATAACCATTTTTAGCTCTTAAGTGTTGATGTGTGTTGACTTTTCATTTTATTAAAATATCTATAATCATAATTCAANTATTTTAATTCCTCTGTGAACAGTAGATATGCCAAATAAAATCATACTGAGGCAATAAAAATGCAGAATACTTTTTCTTGTTTACACTATCCAACTTTACTTTTGAATTTGGAATTCCAGAACCTTAATTAAAAGCTGAATAATACATTGTCAGGTAGAGGCGTCTGTATCTGTTGGAACATAAGTGACGTCAGCGTTTTTGCCACAGACTTCTACTGATCGGGGAAGGGGAATAATTCTAGACGCGAGGGCCAAACCCGGTAACTCTAGCTCTCCTTATTGCGTCATATTACATACGCGCACGGTAATAGAACGATGCTCTTTCTTCGCAAAATTGACTCAGTGGGCACCATAGATAATTTTCAGAGAAAAAAAGTATTGAAAAACGGAAAATTATTTTTGATGTGCGTGTCCTACTTTAAGTGTTGATGTGTGTTGACTTTACATTTTATTAAAATATCTATAATCATAATTCAAAACTAGTGAACCAAGTTGCAGAGAATTTTCTCATTGTTACATCAGGTTTTGTTGAAGCCTCAAAACAAAAACTGGCATTTTTTTTTTCCACCCTTTCGTCTAGCAGCTGAGGGTTCACCTGTTAATGTTACCTTGTTATAAATAGTTCCAAATGTATTCTCCTACCTTGTCACCTGCAGATCATCTCGCAATTTGATGTAAAACTGTCCCAACTGGATCTCATTGAGTAGATTAACCAACCACTCTGAGCCTCCATCTTCATCCTTGGTTAAAGATGACATCTTCAATGGATTCCTGGTAATACATTTTATGAACATGTGAAGTGCTTTTATTAGCAAACAGCGATTAAAGTGCACCTACTCACAATCAATGCTGAATTGTGCCCTTATCTACCTGTTTCAGAGCAGAAAATATGAAAATCATACTAACAGGGAGTAAAAAAAGGAAAATGGAGCAGTAGCAAAATAAAAAACCAAATCCAAAAACATTTACACCTTAAGCCTAGCTTTCTGAAATAGGGGAAATGGAATGGGTCATTCTGAGGAGGAAGAATCCATTTTTTATAAATTTGAAGATAGAATACCATTGATAACTACCTCTAGTCTATTTGTAAATCCAACAGCAAAACTGAGCAACTTCTGTCAAGAAATCTAGTTCAAGACTTTAGCAGACTCCAAAAAAAGCAGGAAACTTCTTTTTTGTATGACGATTATTATAATTCCTAAGATATTAAAAGAAAAGACGTCATTTTTCTGTACCTCATTATAATCCTATTTCATGCCTCTGGCAGAAAATCCAGATTCTCATTTGCCCACATTTCTGTGACTAGGAAGCACTAAAACTGTTATCAAACGTCTTGCAACCAGTCAGAATGAAACTTACGTTGCATTTTGGCTGAATCAGGTTTGTGGTATGACATGAAAGTAATTGAAAGCTTAATGTGTAAACCTTTCAGTAAATGCAAAAACATTTTGACTTAGCAAAAAATAGCATTCTTCTGGCCCAAGATTTGGCTGTTTGAAATGACAGGGGGTCACCCCATGGAAGGAAACAAAATTCTGAGACAGTCCTAATTGAAGAACAATTTTATACTACAAAGTTAATACAAAGTAATACACCTTATAGTTATGAAAACTCAAATTCATCCACAATTATAACTGACCACTTGCCCATCAATGTTATTGTGTATTGAAATATTTAAATCTCAATTTCCACAAAAAACAAACATTTGATAGTAGATGGCCCTATTCAGCTTCAGAGCCTGAAAACTCAGTTTCTAGTCTGGCAACATAAGCTTCATTTTACCTGGCTGCAAGACATATTTATCATGAGCAATACCAGCTTGTTATGGGGTGAAGAATGACTGCCTGATACATAATAAGTCAAGCTCCAGAAAAGAACTTCATCTCCCTAACTGCATACGGACATGCTCATTACACAACAAATTTAATATCAGTAGCACTGCTAGCACTAGGTACCTGAGATCCATGAAATGCACTAGTTCCATGACCCAGTTTCAGCAAATCTCAATGCACTGTCTTGAAAATTGCTCCTCCCCAAATGTGAGACAACTGCATGAATCTGACACAAGTGATTCCCAGAGTGACAAAATCTGATGCTGGCTTTTATAGTGATAGTGTTTTGGTGAGAACCAATCTGATGTTCACTACAAGGGTTAACAAACACTCTATACTGCCTTATTTGACAATTTCACAATATCCACAGAACTAAAATACAATAAAAAGATATATATATTGGCACTTGCAAAATGTTTCAGAGTAAAATACTAGCCAGATCAGAGTTTTCATAGGAAAGTCTATGTGTATTGGTGTGTATCTAATTTACTGCTTAATATTTACTAATTTAGCATCCATTGTTCTCACTGATACCAGTTTCAACAACAGACTGGAAGCTACCAGGATAACTAACTTAAAATACACAAGATGCTCACATGTTGAATACAGATTCTGGAAGAGGATGTAGTAATGTTATCTCTATGGACAGGACTGCTCTTACATCAACACAGATCATTTAGTCATAAAGCCATTAAATCGGTCCTATTCCTAGATTATTCTGTTACATACAACTACAGACTCACATAATAAAATCTTTTTTCCTCAAATATTTCTGAATACAATTTTAATATCGCTTGACTATCCAAGACTTTGGTTGGGAAATTTTCTTGGATCATTATATCGATGGTGTCGGGCACAAACCGTCTAAGTCTAAAAAAGTAAATTTTACAGGAGAAAGAAAAAACTGATTACTTGATTAAAACGGCGTCTTTCATTGGATCTAAAGGCGTGTAAGTGAAAGAAATGATGTTCTACACCATGCTATGTAAAAAAAATAATCAATTTATTAATGGTTTATTTGTAATCAGACATAGGCGGTTTGTGCTGTTCAAAACTGAAACCGAGTTAGCCGCTTTGCGCCGTCTGCCGAGTTGNCCGTATAGCCTGTTAGATCTTTTAATGTATTAGCATAGGGTTTGGACAAAAACATTTACGCATCATAAGAAACGTAGTTTTTTCCTGCACGGAACGAGACTCCACTACACGGCTAAAGAAACGGCCGACTTAGNCAGGACTGCTCTTACATCAACACAGATCATTTAGTCATAAAGCCATTAAATCGGTCCTATTCCTAGATTATTCTGTTACATACAACTACAGACTCACATAATAAAATCTTTTTTCCTCAAATATTTCTGAATACAATTTTAATATCGCTTGACTATCCAAGACTTTGGTTGGGAAATTTTCTTGGATCACTATATTTTTTTTATTTTATAAGGAGTTGCAAATCATATAGCATGGTGATGTGCAATTTCAAGCACAGTGATATGAGTAATGAGAGGTTTGATTTCTCAGCACCACATCTGGTATTACATTAGGTGAAAAGGTTTTCAAATATGCACTTTATACCTAGATCAACATTACATGTAGATCTAACCCTACGATTAGTACAATAATCTTAAATCTCCACCGCATATCAAGACAGAATCCTTAACCTAAATGTTCAGCAAGATGGGTTCTCTTCTCTAATGCCCACTGAGACACAATTCCTAATCTAATTGCATGCTATGACCTGTGTCTGCATACCTATGCCTTTTAAACTTTAAAGCTTTCGCAGGTTTCCCACAATCCGTACTTCGAAGCTATGGACTCATGGAGTAAAGATAAACGCCATTTGAGGATAAAGATGTTGTTTTTCTAGAACATCCAAAAATAAGAAAAGTAAAAAATATGGAGTATTAACAGATAAATTTCCCAGATGTGCAGACATTGGTCATGCACAGATACTGGACTAGGCCCTACTGAGTCTATTGACTGTTCTGTCCATCGGCTGATCGAGATGGCAGTGGTGTTGAGTGTAAGGAGCCTGCATCTCTAGACGCATAAAGCATGTTCACTAGCCCTCCTTCTGATTACACGTGAATCTCTTTCCCTCCCTTCCCCAAAAAGACCAAACCATGCATCTCTGTACGGTAATCAACAGGTCAACGCATCATAGTGAGAACTGTCCGAGAATCCAAACTTTAAAAACAAACAACTTCACTCACCTTGTACCTTGTTTCAGGGATGAACAGCCAGAACCGGGTTTATTTCAGCGTAATCTACATCATATGATAGATTGCTTTTTATTGTGGTTACATATTTTGTTGAAACTGCAAACCAGAGAGCTGTAATTGATGAATTAGGCTTGTCTGATGCATAACTTGTTACTTTCTCTCTGTTTTGTTATTCAGTCGCCATCTTGAATCTTCACTTCCGTATTTGGTTACGTAATGATGTGCATTTCCGCCGTTAGACCAATCCCTGGGAGGTATCATAACAGGATAAGTAGACCCTCCTATTTTAGGAAAGTTGTAGCGTTTTGGATTTTAGTTTCTAGAGACGTTTACAGATAGGTAGATCAAATATAATATGCAATTCTCGGTCGCTTGACTATACAAGTGTCTTAGTTTTGAGCCTCGTAGTAATTGCAGCCAATTTGAAAATTCATGCTTCAGCCAAACTTTAAAATGAATGGTTGAAAAGTAGGGTAGGCCTAACGGAATGACAAGACAGATGAAAACAAGTGAGAAAGCGGATCTCAAGCGGAAACTGGAGGCGGACAAAAATGTGAAAAAAGCGCATGTGGATGACAAATATAGGCAAGACGCAGGGATAAGAAGTAAACTAATTCTGTTTGTGATGAGATCATGAAGAAGCACTTCCGTGAGGGGAAAGGCTGGGGAAGGGGGG
>JAWQUT010000026.1:2037972-2053852 GCA_033807755.1 Ellobium chinense | reverse complement strand
CCCCACACACACACACACACACACACACACACACACACACACACACACACACACACACACACACACACACACGTACGCACTTAGACACACGCACGCAAGCACACACACACACACACCACAGGCACACATACATATAAATACACGTATGCAAGCACACATGTGCACACATACACACACACACACACACATCATACACACTCACACATCACCCGCACACATGCACGCAAGCAAGCACCCATGCACGCAAGCACACACAAATGCACATAAGCACGCAAGCACACACACATGCACGCAAGCACGCACACATGCACGCAAGCACGCACTCAGAAAGCTGAGTAGAGAAACAAGCAGAGACAGATGTTTAAAGGTGTGTGAGTGTGACCATTATCGATACACGCATAAAGCCACGTCCATCAATGGTCAGTGTCCGCACAAAACACACGCACAGACTTTAGACACCTTCGGAGAAGAACCTTGCCCTCACCCCGAGCTACCCCCATAGGTATATCCCGGCCAGATCTTTCATCCTCACCCTACCGTGCGAGGACATTGGCCACAAAAAGACGGATCATAGTCTACGACCAGCGCTTGTGATGGGATCCTAAAATGCTTGAGATGGATATGCTATGGTGTAACAAAGATGCAAAGATTTGCATAGATTGCACTGGTATCAAAGACCATAAAGTAACTCGATGGACTCTGTTGGAACCCGGATGAAAACAAAGTGGAATTTTCCTCTTTCTCCTCCTTACGCATCGCTCTAACAGGAATTTTGGGCAAGGGATTAGAGAGGAAGTTAAAAGACTGAATGGGTAGGATCAGAAAGATTTTCAGACATACGATCTGTAAAGATTTTTGATCGGAGGGAAAAAGCCGATTACTGCACCTCTAAACTGGAAAAAAAACAACCCAACTATTCTGGCCTCATTATCTTGGTATCACTAGTCTACATGAATTAGCAATGACACCCGCATTAGATCTTTTGAAATTTACCTTCAGCAGACAGATACGTTACTCTCAGGCTAAGTTACTTTAAGGCAAGTCGAAATGATTAACACACTGTCTCGATTTAAAGATTACTTTATGAAGTGCAGTCAGTACCAGCTTTTCAGTTCACAACACATGTCTGTTTCTGAGTGCGCAATAACTTTTCCATACTCCAGCAACCAGAACACCGTCTAACGGCACAAAGTATGGATACAGCGTTATTAGAGAGCTTTTATGTTTATAAGTGGGCATGCCCACATGGCATTTCCTGATCATTAAAACTGCACGTTACGAATCAGAATGGCATGTCAATTTTATGTCCATTCCATAACGTGCAATACTGTAACACCAGGAAAATGTATTATGCTCATGCCTATCTCTGCCATAACGGTTCGTCAGAGATCCGAACTTGAAAATGTAAGCTCTCGATAGTTGCGCTTTGCATGATTGTTGTCAGTGTGTCTCTGATCTTAAATATCAATAAATGTATCACCGTGATACAATATGTGTCAGTGGGCTGCACACTGATTCTCCTTTCATCCCTCTGCTAGTGCACAACTTGTCTCGAACCCCGGTCGCCAAAACACTGTCTAGCGGCACAGAGTGGGGATGATTTGGTTAGATTGCACACTAAACATTTGGATGAACTCTATAAGGACTGGACATCGTATTGACGATCATAGTTGTAGCAGGCCTACAGTAACTACAGAGATTGCGATGGGATAATTACGTTTATACCCAAACCCAACCATTTTAGCCACAGGGCTCTAAACCTATATGGTGCTGTTGCTCAGTTAATGGATGGCTGAATTTGTGTATTACATAACCAAATGCACGGCTGCATCCTTCGTAACTCTTGCCTGTGTGTCTCTGATCATAAATTATCAATAAAAACCATAGTAAAATAATACAAATAATACATACTTGTGTCTTTGCATTGCTAATGCACAACTTTTCTCGAACCCTGGTCGCTAAAACACAGTCTAGCTGCTCAGGGTAAGGATGATTTGGTATATTGTGCACTGCATATTTGACTGAACTCTTCTATAAAAAGGTTTACCATCGTAAGAAAGTGTAGCAGCCTATTATAAGTACAGACGCATATTTCTGTATTTAACCTCTCTAAATGTGTGAGGAATGAATAGTGTATACGAATTTGGAGGAGAAGGGTACGCGGAGATTGTGCAACCCTTTGAAAAACCTGACTTATCGGATGGAAAGCAGAGAAGAGAAAATCAGAAAGCGTGTGTTCTGAGGTGTAGGAAAGGAAGGGGGTGGGCTATTTGCTCCGGGGTCCCATCTGGCCCCAAACACGCCTGCATGGAAAATAACCTAAAGTCTCAATATCTATGATAAAAGTATCCAGCTCAAGCATTAGAACTCCATTACTACTGTTGTAGGCTTTAAATATATGTCTCATGGTCCGGCCTGGTGTGTCCAAAGACCTAGGACGGAGAGGTGAGGATGGATCTGGTGGATACCCCCATGAGTTTTAGTAGCCGGCAGTGATGGACAGGTGTCTCCTCTGGCGGTGTCTGAGAGTCTGGTGGATATTAGTGTGGACACGTCGCATATGTGATCATGGTTTCTGGTGTGTCAAAAATGGTGTGATGTGTGTGGTGCTGATAGTTGTAATGTTGGTTGGTCGTGGAAAATGGGCTGGTGCTGGTGGTGATGGTGGTGGCACTGGTGATGGTGGAAAATAGGTTGGACTGGTGATGTGTTGGTGGAGAGTAGGTGGTGGTGATGGTGGAGGTGTTGTGGTGATACTGGTGGAGAGCCTATGGTGTTGATGGTAATGTTGGTGATAGAGGGTAGGTGGTGCTGGTGAAAAATAGGTGGATTAGGTGGTGATGATGATGGTGATGAGAATAAATGGTGTTGGTGATAGTATTGATGGAGAGTAGGTGGTACTGGTGATGGTGGTGGTGGTGTTGGTAGAGAGTAAGTGATGCTTGTGGTGGTGTTGGTAGAGAGTGTGGTGGTGTTGGTAGAGAGTAAGGTGGTGCTGGTGGTGGAGGAGGAGAAAACGATTGTCTTAGTGTTAATGAAGAATAAGGCGATGTTGGCGGTGGTGGTGGTGGTGGTGGTGGTGGTGGAGGTAACTGAGTTGGTGATGGATATGATAGTGTTGGTGATGGAAACTAATGTGGTGTTGGTGATGAATGACGTGATGTTGGCAGTGGAGAACAGTGTGATGTTGGTGAAGATAATGTGGTGCTGGTGGTGGCGTTAGACTTGGAGAATAAGGTGGTGCTGATGGTGGCGTTGGAGAGTAAGGTGGTGCTGGTGGTGGAGAACAGAATGCTGTGAAGAAAGATGTAAGTTGGTGAGGTTGAAATGATTGAAGATGAGAGTAAACGAGGCTGGAGGTGAAGTTGGATGAAAGGGTATGTGAAGCTGGCTATGAGATTAGGTGAGATTGGAGGTGGGGTTGAAAGTGACATAGATGAGTTTAGAAGTGAGAGGTAGGAAGTGAGTGTAGGTGAGGTTGGAAGTAAGATTGAGATTGGAGGTGAAAATAGATGAGCTTAGAAGTGAAAGTAGATGAAGTGGGAGTGAGTGTAGGTGAGGTTGGAAGAGAGATTAAGTGAGGTTGTAAGTAAGAGTATGTGAGGTTGGAGTTGAAAGTAGATGAGCTTAGAATAGAGAATAGATGAGATAGGGAGTGAGTGTAGGTGAGGTTGGTAGTGAAAAGGGGTAATGCTGGAAATGAGAATAGGTCTAGGTGAGATTGGAAGTGAGAGTGGGAAGGAGAGATGAGAAAATAAATGTGAAGATGGCACTTTGATGAGTGAGATATATAGGGTAGATCAAAATTGGTCAAGAAATAGGTAAGGCCGGTAAGGGTGTCTCAATTATTCTCGAAGCATACCAAATTATAGATGGGCATAAAATAGAATAAGACATTCCCTCATGAAACTCTCTTGTTAGTACTCAGGACACACCAAAACATATATCTAGTAAGAAGCTATGAAAGCTGACAAAAAGAAAAGCAAAACAGAAGACGAATGAGGAGCAAAGAGCCACCCACTTGACCCGAATGATCATAATTAGTAATTTCAGAGGGGGTGGAAACTCTTTATATTGTGGCCATGCACAAATTCGCTGCATGCAAGCTTCAGGACATGAGGATAACTTCAAGGAAATTGGGAGGAATTCCGTATGAGACTCATACCTGATGTTCTTGTCTCGACGGACAGTAACATTATGGTTAGGGGGCTCGTCTTGACGGAAGGATTTTCATGGGCGGATCCTGTCCCCTACCAATTAACACATACACACCAAAAGGGATATGCGTCTACACTTTTCTCTCTTTCTGCATCCGCCACAAAACACCAAGCCCCTCTTTTTGTATACCAGACCCATTAAAATAATCCCTCTTCTGTATATTTATTGGTACTGGTCAAGAGCCTGTTGTAGGATGACCGACTTATGGAAATCCGCCCCTATAAAAACAGTATTTATAGTGTTTGATGTTACTGGCTCAAACAGCTTCAGAATACAGTGTCAAGAAAATAATGCTTCCATTGTAAGAAGACTAAACAGAGACAGACAGGCTAAGGTATGAAGATGTCAAAGGCAAAAGGGTATGCATTTTTAAATAGTCCCTATAAAACCAGAAAATAGGTCACTGGAAAGGGGGGGAGGGGGGAAGAATGGGAGATTGATGCAAATTTGTAAATTCATGGAGAGGAAGGATATTACTCATGTGTAAACTGTGTGATAAGTTGCTTATAAGTAAGAATAAGATTACCTTGTTTGCTACGTGCAATGACCTAAAATCTTTGGTAGATAGAGAATGCCCTATGAAATGTTCGCAAAATCTACCTGGTCTTGGGGAAGGATTTCTCTGTACCAAAATCTGGAGGAAGAGTTCAACAATTTAATGTTGTAGGCATGTTGGTCCTGGACACTTGATACGTCACTGAGGGATGTAAAAGCTTACAAAACCAGCAATGACAAAAACACTGGCACCTTTATACCTGGATGCACCGAGGTGGAAGGATTTCCATACGTGGGCCATCCTTAAATGTGCTCCTGACCCGAATCAATCAACACACTAAAGAGGGATCATTTTGATGTGGCTGATATAAAAAAATAGGGGCTTTGTTTATTGTGGGAGAAACACAAAGAAAGAAAAGTGGTTCTTTTCTAATTTTGCATTCTCGTTTTTCCCTGCATGTTATATGATGGCCCAATTATGGAAATCCTTCCTGTCAAAATTTGGAGGAAGAGTTAACAGTTAAAATATTATTATTAATGTGTTAATTATTTTGTCTCCGGACACCTTGATAAGTCAGTGAGGGCCGTAAAAGCATACAAAGCTAACAACGACAACAACCATTGCATCTTTACACCTGAATGCACAGAGACACTTGATACTTTGGTAGACTCATTCCCTGCGAAATTATCTCAAAATCTAAGTGGTCTTGAGGAAGGATTTTTATGTATCAAAATCTGGAGGAAGAGTTCTACAATTAGTCTATTTTCTTAATTACTTCAGCTCCCGAAACATTGAAAGTTGTAAAATCTAACAAGCCAACAGTGACGAAAACCATGGCATCCTCATACCTGAATGAACAGAGATACTTAGCTATTAATGCCGGTCTTCATTACACCGAAGAGGGCTGAATCGGCCACACAGTCTCACTTTCCTTTCACTTTCTTCACGTCAACTTCATTGGAGATAACGACGGTTGGCTACTGTCTTGAGGTCAAAGCATTCCAAATCTGACTACAATGTTGTTTTCCCCTACTGTCGGGCACACAGCAAAGTCGGCTGAGCAAACGTGAATGTAAACCTTGAACTTTCCTCAGAGTATTACGCTCCACCACTACCGCTACCCGTGTTGCCACTTTAATCATGTGCTTTTCCCCTGCAGCGAGAGTGATTTTTTCCCTTTACATTTCCCTATGCAAGATGTTGAAGCAAATTCAGCGGCAAAATTATCCTTATTGTTAAAAAGAGGAAAACCCGGAATTTTATCCAGTTTACTCAATATTTCACGATTTTTTTCACAACAATTTAAGGAGAATCGATGTGGCTTTTCTTAAAAATATTTCAGCCTACCACAAGGACAAATTCCTGCGAGTGGCAACACTTCGCTCCACTTCTTCAACACATTTGACAAAAGCAACAATTCACCACTTGAAATCATCTCATTATCTTCACGAGACTGATTTTTATTTCTTTGTTTTGTTCAGTATAGAGTGAAAACCAATCATATCGTGACACCAGTGTTGAAGAGAAAACAATTTAGTCTAAACAAAATTTAAAGTGTGAAGTACGCAACACAGGCGACTACTGAAGATGTGTTATGTTCAAAAGTAGCCTATTCTATAACTTTTGTCTACAGTTTTTCACCCTAACATGGTGGGGATAGTATAGTGAGCTGTCAAGTGTCATCAACACCGTCAGCGATTGTCATTAACCTTTTACAGTTACACTCTCCATTGCGCAGTAGATTAGGCCTAGATCGTAGATGTGGTTGTTAACTCCTCTTTCCCCTCCACCTCCAAGGCAAATGTATGGCCACGTGACTTAATGTTGTTATTATAACATGTATTTCGCAGACCACATCATTCAATACCCATCTCAGTTCCTTGGGAAAGCATAGAGTGTCGCAACCCTTTTACAGGCACCGACAAAAAAAAAATAAAAACCTGTCTGTCTGTCTGTCATCTGTCTGTCCGTCCGTCCGTCCGTCCGTCTGTCTGCCTGTTTAAAAGAATGCCTGCCTGAATGTCTGTCTGTCTGTCTGCCTGCCTGAAAGCCTGCCTGTGTGCTGTAAAAGTATTAAATAACTGAACAAGCATAAATTGCAATTTTTCACTAACGTTTATTAAGACAACTTTACCACGAACACAGGAGAAAGAGGCAAAAAATATTTTATGTCAAGACAAATGGGTTTAGGGGGTCATGCACAATTTCGAAAAAAAAAATCCATTCATTACGAAAATAGAACGAGATACTGAGGAAAAACAATCTGTGAACGCACTGCAACACAGAAATGCATATCTAGTAAAGTTTTAAGGGGGGTACCATAGAAATTGTGTCCCCCCCAAAAAAACCCCAAAAAAATGTAGAAACTGTGCCAAGTATTATCCCACATACTATATTGCTGCAAATGATATGTGCAATAATTGCCTATAAACAGCTGATAATATATGAGGACTTTTCCGGTTACTAAAATCGCGTAGGAGGTTAACCTGTTTTCCACGATTCTTGGACTTTCTTGGCAGAATCACTCAAGAAAATATAAACCAATACAAATTACATTTAGTTAAAAGGCCAGGCCTAGTCAGGAATCAAAATGAGCTAAAATTGTTACAGATGTTCATAAAAGAACTGTCTTGGAACATTGTGAAAAAATTTGCTAACATAGCCATACAGGGCCTATTCGCAGTTGACTGAATATGGAGTTACTTTCGCTTTAAAAATACATATCAGAGGACTTAACAACAACGAGAAATCATCAGAAACCCCGCGTAGTTAGTATACATGCAAATATAAGTTATTGTCACGGTTAAATTAAAAGGGTGGAGTATCCGCAAAAATACACGTAGATATAAATTACAGTGACAAAATTAATTGCAAAAAAGTACATACAGAATGTCAGTGGCTATGAAAAGAATGATACATCATTGGAATATCCAAGATGTTAATAGTAAATAGTACATTTATAAAAAAAAATAAAAAAATTTTAGGCCTACACCAAGTTACTGTCACTTTTAAATTATTAAACATACACCCATAACATCAGAAGACATCATAGAAAACTCGATGGAGCATCCACAAGATACACATAGATTAGAGCTTAGTTACTGTTGCTTGATGGAATATCGGGCAAGATTAATGTAGGTACAAGTTATTGTCAGGTTTAGACATTTACATCAGCTGAAACATTACCCCGCAAGGAAAATATTTAACACATGACAGCTGCCTTTCTGGGGCTTTCAAAAACAAACTGAACTATCCTTCCTGAAACTTCTTCAACACTGAAGGCACACTGAAGTCTGTTAAAGAGCTGTTTTTTAGAACCTCATGCCGTGATCTTTTTGGAATCCGTGTCGGCCATTAAGCTTTGGGAATGCCACAAGTCAGCGATATTTCCTTTTGCCAAACCTCCAGCTCAACAATCTCAAGAGGAATCACGACGTCAACAAGCCATATAACACGACACTGATTAAATGGATAAGACATGGACTGGATGGCTACCCATCATTTACAAAGACAAAGAGGAATCTGAACCAGCCAATGACATAAAGTATCAAAGTGCAGAATAGAGGGATCATCTTCTCCAGCGAATTCAAATTCGGCCTGTAAAAGTTTTTGAACTGCTGTGAGTGGAAGTAAAGCGCCCTGTCTTGAATTTTTCCCACTTGTCCAGTAAAACTGGAACAGTATACAGCACTGGATTCAGGGCAGAGTTGACAGGAAGGACCAACACAGCCGACCAGTTGTAGGCTTCTTTTGAAATCTCATGACCACTGAGAGCCAGCAAGCCCATGAATCCTACTGGAAACCAACACATGAAGTCTGACAACGCCACCAAAGACAGCTGCTTGGCAACCATTATATCTTGAGCCCGTCTGACACTAGTCTGTTCCCCGGCTGTTCCCGTCATTCTGTTTTCTGATACTGATCTGTAGATGAGGTATTGACCACAGGCAATACTCACGAACATGACAAAATTCAAAACAATGAAAACCGCCACTGAATATCGCCATCCTGCTGGACGTTCCGTGGTCAGCGGTAGACCCAGACACATTCCATTGGAGGAATATATTGTCCAATCTGAGAACGCTGGTAACACTGGAATCAAAGCCAGCACAAAGCCAAGACACCACGCTGCCACACAGCTGACAGCACTTCCGACCTTGGAAAATCTGTGCCGGCCGAAAGGAAACTTAATAACCAAAAACCTGTCAACTGTGACGAGAAAGATGAAGAAAGCTGACGTTTCACTTGAAAGTGTGGACAAAATTCCTGCAGACTGACACAGAGAGCTGTGTCTCCAGATTTTCTCATAAAAAACGTAGCTGCCCCTGTAGTGCACATCTGTCCCAGCAATGATAACCAAGTAAATACCCATCAGGAGATCCGCCATGCTTAGATTGGTAATGAAGAGTCCGTAGGATTTTCTGAAAACTCCTCTATCAAACACGACCCTGTAGACTATGACCACGATATTGCCCAGCAAGGCAAGTATCCCGACCAACCACAGAAGTACTCGCTGTGTCTCGTCTTTCACAAGGTCAAAACAAGAGGACACAGCTCCCTGTGGTGCGTGACAGGTATGTTCGGGAATACCAGGGCCTCTGATCTGAGGACAGCACAGTTTGTAGTTGTCAGTGTACAAATTCGTATAGATAGTGACTGCTTTCAGAGAGTCCGGGTGGATTTCCACAAGAGGCACGCGACGGAGATCAAGAGTTGTAAGAGCAAAGTTCTCAGGGAAGGTATTTTCTGTAATTTGTTCAATGCTCGTCAGACTGAGATTCAGTTTATTTAATCGTGTCAGTTCCTTTAAGAAAGCTTGATTTATCTCAGTAATGGCTGTATCTGAGATGTCGAGCTCCTGAAGATTTGAAATTCCTTGGAAAGTTTGAAATCTGTTACGAGGCAGCACTGATAGCAACTTGTTATGTGACAGATCTAGATGGCGAAGATTTTCCATGACTGAGAACATGCTGTGCTCTGTGATTTCTGTGATGCTATTGTAGCTCACATCCACCAGATATACAGTCCTCAAACGATGAAGATCTGCTGCGAATCTACCAGAAGTGTCACGAAGCTTACACCCCGACAAGCGAAGTTCTAACAAGTTATAAAAGTGTCCCTTATTTTCATAAGTAAAATTATAGGATAGGTCCACTCCTGATAGGTCTAAGTATCGCGTCTGGGGGCTGATAAAGAATAGACTGCGAAGAGGTCTAGACATATCAAAATCACCAGTTATAGTAACAGTTTCACCAGCGCACCGAAAGCCATCAGCGCACGTCACATTGCAGTCGAGCTCATCGTCACCTGATGGACATTGAGGACTCCCGTCACAAACTAAGTCAGGGTGAAGGCAAACCCCTCCACCAACACAGGCAAAATTTCCCTTACAGCCGGTAGTCTCCACATTGATTTTCTTCTCGTCTTCTCCGTGCGGGCAGTCGATGTTACCGTCCAGAACATAGTGTAAGGGAATGCAGTACGACCCAGGGCATTTTACATAACCTTCAGAACAATTGAAGTTCTGGCAGTTGCTTAGGTGTGACATGTCTCTACAACCCACCACAGTGCCATATCGATCTTTAAAATACACACATAATGGGGACCATCTTGAAATGTCTTGATGCAAGCATAATCTGACACTCTCTAATTTACCCAGCGTTTCGTCAATTGGACCTTCGGGACCGTTACATTGAGGAAAACCATCATTCAGATAACTCTCATAGCCACATTCGTTTCTATTACAGATGAAGCTACAGCCAAAATACCAAATTCCACTGTTTTCATCGATATGACGCGTCTTCTCTCCATAATCCCCACAGTCTATTACTCCATCGTTGACATAGCTCAAAGGCAGACACGTCCCATCGAAACAATGGAATCGTGAGCATTCTCTACAGTCTCGCTCGTCACTTCCATCATAACAATCCTTGAATATGTCACAGCGAGATGATACAGGAACACATTGACCGGAATCACATGTAAACTCATTAGGATCACATTCACGATACAAGCATATGGTTTCATCACGCCTATTCATACAATCTGGTTTGTGGTCACATACGTAAGAATAGGGAATGAATGAACCAGGTTCGTTAGCGGGCTCACAGGTGAACACTGGGAATTCTGCATCAGAGCTGACGAGCAAATTCTTAACATTAGCTGGCACTGATATGATCGCATCATCCAGCACCGTGAATTTTCCACGATTCAAGGCATCAGCAAAGGCAGTTTTGTTGGCTGGTGGAATTCTGATTACATCTAACTGACGATGTCGTGTTAGGGGGATTTCACACAAGGGTGCTTGCGTCCAGGCCATTCCACAGGCTTTATTGACAAACCCATCAACAACTGTAATTCCAGATTGGTCGGCAGTCCCCCTGAATTCCTTTGGAGACAAGGAAAAAAAAAGCATTGTACTCCTTAAGAATTCTACCAAATATCCATGGGATGCAAAGTCTTTTGATAAATAGTATCCAGTAAACATAAAAATGAAGTCAACATTTTTGCTCCCTCTACCTGAGTTCATCATCATGGACCCGCCTCTTACTCTCCACTTATCATTGGACTTCTGCTCTTATCACCTTGTCTCATGTTCTCCTGATGACTCAGATGTGTCCCCATATATCCTCAAGTGAAACCCCTGATCACCCACAAGAACTCTGACACTCACCTTCTCCCACCCTCCCCCAAAAAGATTCTCAATATATTTTGACATTCTTTATCCTTCCGAGGTTCCCCCCGCGTCCGATGTCCTATTACAATCATTCGCGTGACATCGCTGAATGAGGTCGGTGGCCTTCAAATAAAAGGGAAAAAAAAGTTCCAAACTGTATTCTTCAGTTACGTCACTCCATTCACTTACAGCAAGCATATCTTATAGATCTAACTTCTCCTAGCCTTTTCTTCCTTGAGACATGGTATTTTCCATTTTAAAATGCACAAAGAAAGTGCACGGCCTGTTTTCCGCCACTTTGATGTCTAATGGCTACAACATAAATCCCTCACTCATTGACGTCCAGATTCACATTTTTGCCGAAATATATGTAATTACACATGAATTCAGTTTTTTTTATCAGTTGGTGGAAATTGAAATAGGTGGTCCTAGGTTAAAATGGCAAAAGAAAGGTCGGATGTGAAGAAAGAAAATGAAATCAGATATCACGAAAATCAAAACAAAAGGTAGTTTTGACCTGAAACCTGGGCTATAACTGTTTGGTCCCCGCGAATGCGCGAAAGGAGCGGTCCTTATATTCTATGGACAGCCTCCTAGTGCCATAGATATGCTATTAAAATGTAACACATAAAACCTATTTGCTTGGTGCTGGTCATGCAATCCTGTCATATTTTGAAAACATGTTGTGACTCCAGCATTTGATTTATCTGTGGACTTTAAAAAAAACCCCAGCTTAATACTGTGATCGTTTGGATCACTGATTTCTTTACCACATATATAATATTCTAAAAATTACAGTAGCAGCTGCAACATTACAACGGCGAAATTATTGGCGTATCAACAATCTGCGGGGACGTTTCTTGATAGCTGGTGTTCTGCGAAATCATGCAATATGTGTCTTACGGTACTGTCAAACAGTACAAAGATAGCTCTTTTTGAAGCTAAACTTGGGTTTTCGTCTACCGCCGCCGAAGAGCTGAAACTTTGCATACATCCCGGTACTGAATCCGCTGCGAGATTTAGTCCAATCGGTATTCGGACTCAAAACTTCACATTCGAAACAACAATCTATCCGTAATCACAATGCCGATCCCATGATGATACTCTGTAGAAATGTTTATTTACATATCCGGCGAACGTTCGAAGTGCGATATATACACAGTTCTCAACTTCCTTCTAGACAAAACTCTGGTCAAATTTCCCGCTGATAATTTCTCATCACAAAATCAGAAGTGGTATATGTCTTCTACATAATGAATAAAAAAAGGCGGGAAATGCCGCATTTGCAGCATCTCGCAAAAAAGCATTGTGAGTGCTGTACTAAAATAGGAAACGGGAAGTTCCGAAGCAGCTGTGTTCATTGCTGCTTACGGCAGATTCTTGTCAAGCGGATGCTACTGCGTTTTTGGGGTATTCAATAAAGACTGATGCTTCTGATTTGAAATTATGGCGACATTCAACGCCACAGCGATATAATAATACTTGTATTTACCGTACCGATGGCAGCTGTACAGGGCAACCATAAGCGCCCGCATGCTGAATTTTCATACTTTCATACGAAAAGAGTGTCTTTTTCAAGGGCACTGAACTGAATATTATGTATTGTCCCATTGTAAACGGACACTGTCATTGGTATTTTTCTGTTGCCCTCAGTGAGCATATATCTTGGAACTGTCTTCTTCCCTTTCCTTCGCTGTGCAGACATCTTTGTATCCGATTCATAATGGCGGCAGGGGAAGACACATTGATTTTAGCAGTTAGAACCAATTCGTCATTCAGGCTTGGTAAGTGCTAATAGCAGTGTTTGCGACAAAAATCGCAGCATAATATCTGAGCCGTCAGGGAGTTACTGAGAAAGTGAGTAAACAAAAATCTTAGATCGAGAATCATCGGCGTTAATTTGTTTTGTAAAGGGAACATACATGACACATTTTGACCCAAGTACACATTACGCAAACTATCCATCGGAAAATATGAATCAAAATAAACCCTCAGTACTCATGTTTTGCAGGTTTCTAGTAAGGACTTTTTTTTAAAAAATCTCCACAAGATTTTCATTTCATTTTTTAAAAAAATAACTTTATATATTACTATATTCGACACGCCTTTGATGTTTTTGTTTTGTTGTTATTTTTGATCAAACCAAGATCCAAATTCTCAAAGCTACAGAGTTGTCCTATAGATGAAAGAATCAACTCATCCCCAAACCCTTTAGGTCTATTGTACATTTAGTCGACATTGATAATGGAATCTACAATTACAGTAGACGTTAAAAATACGGAAACTCACCCCCGAAGTCTTTATGCTTTCTAGAATGGAAACAATTATCATGTCTCTGAGAAGGGCAACCAATTATAAGATACGTTATGATATAAAAACGTCGGTGTATTCAGCGTTTTTTCTTTTCTTTTTTTTTTCCCGACAATACAGCATTCTATTACGAAGTGATGATTTGATCAAATTAATATTGCATTTAAACACAGATGCGCCTGTGCAAGTAGGTACTTACCCACACTCCACAGTCCTGACCCAAATTTGAGTTGGGATAGTTTGGGAACCAGTGTGATATAAGTAGGGGATTATCATTGTCCCACTGGAAAATGGTCGCTACTCTTTCTGTATTCTTTCTCAGACCAATGAGCATTGCCACGCGAGGATAACTCTCATCATCAGACAATGTCCACAAAAAGTCTGCCGCATTTGCAAGTATTTCAAGGCGTGGACGTAAAAAGTCGAGCTCTTCTTGAGTTTCAATGGCCACAAGGTCTCCGCCGGCGGCTGCACAACGTGAAGCTGCCTCGTACCACGTGATCTGTTCCATGATGCCCACGTAAGAGACGTAATACCATGAACCAGTGGTGAGACTTTCGTTATGGAACCGAGCCATTTCGCCGCAAAGCCGCCGTGTCAAAGTGATGCTTAAGGCATCGAAAGTTTCCTTATACACATAGATCCAACCATACTGGTAATTCTTGAGACATATGAAATAGTAGGGCAGATATAAATTTTGGTCTGTTTCGTCTGTGATGACAGCGAGAAAAATTTTGGCGTTATACACATTTTCGCATAACTGTGATATGAAAGTACCGTATCCATTACTTCCATTAACTCGTTCCCTCTCAGCTTCCAGGGTATACTTCGATATCACCATGAATACAACGCGGGTAGCATCAATTCTCCCTCCCTGAGTTACGGAGAACGCCTCAATTGGAGACGTTTTTGCTGGCCTTGAAACAGAGGAAGGTGGAGATGTCTGAGCTGTGAAGTTCCCCAATGACATATTCATTATGGCTTCTTTCAGTTCCTCTGTCTTGTTATAGTCCAAGAAAGAGATGTGCTCAACAGGGCCAAATGACGTCATTGAGACAAAGGCTACCTTCAGACCTGTTGGCTCAGATTCTTCTGGTAACAGAAACAGATCCGGAATCTTTGCCAAAAAATTCATCTGCTCAGCCTGTTCCTCGACGCTGGGAAAATTTTCATCTGCGATCAACAGCAGGTCGAAGTTGCCCGCATGGCAGTTCTCGAGGAGGGGCATGTCAAATAATGCTGTCACGAGATCTGTGGGGAAAGGAAGTAAAGTCATCATCGTCATTACTATTAATGACTCGCCTGTTTTTTTTTGTTTTTTTTCCAGCCTGTATCGTAACTTGGATGCAATGTCCCGATAAAGGGCACCGTGATTAAAATTAGGGTTTTGATGCCTTTGGATGAGCCAATGGGATAAGCGCATAATAGATTTCCCCTTTGGAGTTCCCGTTATTAAAGCTCTTGCCATCATGTTCGTATTCTCTACTTGCGACCGACCCTAGGAAATTAAACAATGGCTGTAGCATAGCTCATCGGGCTGCTGAAGTCGACGAAAGTCTCAGATGTGGAACTGATTTGTCGAAATTTTACAAAAAAAAACAAAAAGGAAGGAGGCAGCCAGTGCATGGATATGGAAGACTACTTCACGAAAGAATGGTGACCACCTTCGTTCTGTAGAAATCGGCCGTGTTCCTAAAAAGGAAATCCTACGTCGCTCATATTGTGTCAAAACCTCAGATCTGTAGCTTTGTGGTGCGAAAGAAAAACATGAAACTTTATTTTTTTTTATTGTATCTCACTAAGTTCAAACTCAACAGACTGGACACTATTATATTATTACTAGGCAAAGTACCCGCAAATTTGCAAACGACCAAACTACATCTACATTTTTGTAATTATTGTGCTCACACACGTCATTGTGTGTAAACATGTCGGTTAAGCTGGAGAACAAAGAAGCGCTAAAAATTAATGATTTTTCTTAACGCCGGCCTCTCTAAAAACCCGCCATATTTGAAGAATTTGGCCTCAAAACACCAATTTGGTTACAGACACCACAATAGTAGTGACGTCATGAGCATAAACGTTAATTTAATAAATAAAACAGGTGTCATCTGGATATGGGAAAATTCATTTTCTACATATTTCGGAGACAGTCAGGAACATCGCTGCCTCCCCCCCCC
>JAWQUT010000026.1:1980125-2023439 GCA_033807755.1 Ellobium chinense | reverse complement strand
GGGGGGGGACTTTGTCACACCATTTACAGCACTGTTGGTCATTGTTTGATAAATCTGATCACTCTCAGCTGTCCACACTCCATCCCCACTCTGTTATACAGCTTCAGTGATCTCTAAATGTTATTTACCTTTAATCCTTTCACCACTGATCTTTGTGTTTATTGTCACTAGGAGGTTGTAATTATCCAGAGTAAATTGCAGTTATCCAGTGACTTTTATTCATATAGAAAAAAATTGTTTTATTAGACATGTTGTGATCAAGTACTAGTTGATTACATGACTGTATTTTCTATTCCATAAAAATGACTCTCGGTCTTTCACTCACAAGATATTGGTTTGTTTACATGCCTTGCACATGCCTGGCTGCTCATGATCAGTGGTGAGCAGCCATGCATGCACAGAGCATATAAACCAGCCAGTGCATGAGCAGCAGACTGAGTCACATCCTAGAACTGAAAATAACTAATAAAAATAGTATTATGTCATAAATCATCCCAACTTGTATCCTCCCATCAAGATGCAGTAAGAAAGAAATTTGAATTAATCTATGCTCATTTTGTTATTGTTTATACCATGCGTTTCATAAGTTTAGAGTGCAGTTTTGATTTTAGTAATTTTCACAGGGTATATTCCAGAAATGTTAGATGACACAGATGTTCTTCTATTGATTTTATGTTATAGTTTTTTATAAACTCTAGTAATTTCATACAATTAATTTTGCTTCCATGATTTCAGTTGTCAAGACATCAACAGCATGGCAGAGCCTATAAGGCTTTCTCCACATGTGACGTATGCAGAATACATTGCAAGTCTTCTTGGGTTTTTGATCCGACCAGTAGTTTATCCACACTACATTTGCCCTGCACAGCCTGGATGTGCTGCTTTACTCAGCTCTCCACACACTCACAAGCAAATAAAAGACAATTCCCTGGCAAATTTTGAAGCCTTCAGTTCATCTCTTGTCCAACCAAAGTCTGAGAATCCCATAGAGCAAGGGCAGAACCAAGTGGATAATGAGGGACGTTCATCTGAAGGGCTGCTTCTTCCTGTGACATCAGCAGAAGGTTTCTTGGCTGATGCAAATGTAAAGCAACTAAATGTCAAAGGTCAAGATTTCAGCCTGGCAGGCTCAGGGGAAGATGGAGGGAACAGGTAAGAAAGCACCTCATACATCTGAGTTCATTACCCTGTCAAGGAATCGCACTGATAAATGGCAAAGTCATCATAGAGCACTCTGTGATGGGAATGATGACTTCTGTGGTTTTGATTGTGTTTGAATAAAAGAAGTCAAAATTAACAAATTAAATAAAAAAAGTTATCAATTAATTTACACAACACCCGAAGAAAGAGTAGAGTTCAGAATAGGCAACATCCCAAAGATGTGTATTATTATCTGTCATGCATACCGCCTGCAGCAGTGATTGCTGAAGTTGCTTTGATAACTTCCCAGTGATTAAATTTGCAGACGACACTATCTATTGTCAGTCTGATATCAAGCAACAAAGAAAAGTATCTTAATCAAATTACAAAGCTTCCTAAATGGTGTGAAGACAATTTCCTACTTCTGAATGTAAGTAAAACCAAGGAAATGGTAATTGATTTTCACGTGAACAAGAGTCCTGTAGCCCCTCTGACAATTAATAATCAGAATGTGGAAATTGTGAAAAAATATAAATACTTAGGCGTCACTGTTGACAATAGATGTTCATGGCACCATTATATGGAAGAGATAAATAAAAATGCAAACCAGCATCTATATTTTATTCGCAAGCTCAGATATTTTAAGGTACACAGTTATCCTATCCAGTTGTTTTATAGTTCAACCCTTCAGAGTATATTTAGTTTTGGTGTAACATGCTGGGCTGGCAACATCACAAACAGTGATAAGAACAAAGTGAATTGCATTATCAAAAAAGCAGAAAAAATAATAAATACTACCTTACCATCTATTGATGAGTTATATGTGAAAGCCAGCATGCATAAAGTAAAGAAAATCCTCTCTGACACTGAACAGTCCCCTCTTCTATAACTATAAAACATCAGTACAAAGTGGCAGACTTCTGTCCCGTTCGAGTAGAACAGAGAGATACTGAAATTCCTATGCTCCACATTCAGTCTGAGTGCGATATTCTCCGTCACAGTGAGGACAAAAGAAAAAAAAAGTGTTGTACAAATCGGCAACCAAGCCAAATTTCCATTTTATGGATAATAAAGTTATTCTTATCTTCTTATTCTTATTTTATCTCTGGTGTCTGTGTCACATGGATATATCTCTCAAGAAAATGATGGTTTTCCAGTAAACATGTACAAATGCAAAGTGAAAAAAAATTGGCTGCATAACATCAGTAAATTCTAAGAGCTCTACTTAGGTCAGATTCTAAAGCAGGTGGTTCTTTGACAGTTTCCAACAAATGAGTGAATTTCTGTCATGATCTCTGGGGTAAAATACTATCATTTAAAAGATACTTCCAGGTCAACAACTTTACTGATTTGCTTATACTGTCTATGTTTCATTATTAAGTGTTTTATATGAACTGCACCATCTTCAGTTCAATCTTTATTGTTCTTTGTTTCTTCCATTCAGGTCAATGAGCATCATACATGAAGTCAGCCGGTCCAAGATGGTTCATCAAAATCAGGTGGATAATTTTCAAACTGAAGACAGGAACCATCTTCTAATGTTTAAATCTGAATGGCTAAGATATCTGGACCCTATAGGCTTCAACATACCAGCTTTGAAAGCAGTTGATATTGTGAACAGAGGCAAGTCCTCATCCCTTGATCAAACTTTAATAAAAAACATTAATAAAACTTTAATAAAAAACATTAATAAAACTTCACTCTCTCAGACTGCTCTCTGTGTCTTGCAAACTCAGCAGGGTAAATGTCTTAGGAAGCCCTGTACAGACAGGGTTCTTAAAATAATTCACTCTTTGGAAACAGAAACAAAAATACAAGAGGCACAGAGTGATAATAGTCGCAATTATAGTCAAGAGGAACTCACTCTGAAGAGCCTGAGGAATACAGTGATTATAAGTCTGTTAGGCCTGAGAATAAATTCACAGTAGTTGACTACAGACATGCAGAAACATTTTATACCTCACAGCAATTGACTGCAGATGTGAAAAATCGCTCTGTGCCTAACAGTAAACTACAGATGTGCAGAAACATTTTGTGCCTCACAGCATTTGACTGCAGATGTTAAAAATCGCCCTGTGCCATACAGCAGACTACAGATGTGCAGAAACATTTTGTGCCTCGCAGCATTTGACTGCAGTTGTTAAAAATCGCCCTGTGTCATACAGCAGACTACAGATGTGCAGAAACATTTTGTGCTTCACAGTAGCTGACTACAGATGTGCAGAAACATTCTATGCCTCACAGCAGTTGACTAAGCATCCGGTGCCTCACCGTAGTAGCCTACAAACATGCAGAAGCACCTACTGCCTCACGGAAGTTCACTACAGAGATGCGGAATCATCCTAGGCCTCACAGTAGACTACAGACATGCAGAAGCATTTGTGTCGTTCAGCAGTTGACTACAGATGTGCACAAATGTCCTGTGCTTCACAGCAGTGGACTAAGCATCCTGTGCCTTACACTTACAGTAGTTGCCTATAGACATGCAAGAGCATCCACTGTTTCACAGTAGTTGACTTCAGACATGCAGAAGCACCCACTGCCTTACAGCACGTGACTACAGAAAAGCAGAATCATCCTGAGCCTCACAGCAGTTGACAGCGCCAATACTTTCGTGGAACTGAGGGCACTTGCCTTATTCAGAGGGTCTTCTTCTGTAGCAGGCCATAAACAGTATTTGCATCCATGTTGCTTTACCGAACACAACAGGTTTTGGCCGCTTTGACTATTGCTACTTTACATTATGCCACATGTTGTGACAGTGTCCACAGAAAAGTAACTCTATAACTCTGAGAAAAGTATGTGTATTAGTGTGAGTTAGCTCTAGCTTCTCTGATGTTTCATTTTAGTTTTCCATAGTTTCATTTTATCACGGGAACATGCCAATTGTATGCCATTTCATATTAAAGGAAAGGACTGATCTGATTCAGCTAACACTTTGGGACTTACGAATCAGGCATGTGGTTTCAGAATAGCCTAAATTCATAAAAGGGGTTTTCATAATGGCATACTGATGTGTATTTTGATCTTATTCCAGTTCTCTGATATAGACTGGAAAATGTTTTGAGCTGCAGTGCTGAAGTGACTGCCACCCTGTCTCTACAGCTAGATAATTCAGAATTTGGCCCATCTTTAACTTGGCTTTAGGCTTTGAAGAGATTACTCTTATCAAAGCAAGTTTGGAGAAATGGGGGTCTGGCCTGTTTGATAAGCAAAAAAACGGGCTTTGTTTGCATTGTTGTATCATGAGAGTATATGGGAAGGATGGTGCCAGTGCTTATTGCCATTATATTGCCATGTTTCTTCCTCAGTTTGACCTGGCTCACCCATTGTCCCTGGCTACAATTACAGCAGCGTCAGCAATAGTATTTTTGTCTGTCATTTTTGTCTCTCTGTCACTTTGTAGTGTTTCTTTTGTAATTCTTCTTTTGTAGTCTTTTTTGGGGGGCTTTTATGGTTATAACTGTCAGATCAGCAATTATTTGCCTTACTGGAGATCATGGCATTTTTTACTAGGTCATAATGCTATCTGGCAGTTTTTTGGGTCTATTTTCATAAGCCACATTTCCTGCTGTCATTAGTTGTACATAAAGTTATTACACAGAACAGCCATACTCTTCCACAACTGCAGCCAGGTTTGTCTTCTCATTTTGCCATTACTTGTGCTCAGCTGACTTCAAGAGTAGACCAGAGCATCCTTTATTGAAAGACCTTTAGGGATCACTGGACATCACATCACTGACTGTTCATTGTGACACTACTTATGCTTGCTGAAATGGATATAATATAAATATGTGTCTGTATATATATATATATATAGTTTGTAATTATTAGCACGTGTCATTTGTTCGGCTTCTTCAGATTGTCGTGAAAGTTTAGCTTG
Organism: Ellobium chinense; assembly: GCA_033807755.1. Lineage (NCBI taxonomy): Eukaryota > Metazoa > Mollusca > Gastropoda > Ellobiida > Ellobiidae > Ellobium > Ellobium chinense. The sequence continues at coordinate 2,018,416 of JAWQUT010000026.1, read as the reverse complement.
TGAAGTTGTTTTTAAAGGGAATGGCTAAAGTTTTTAAGAGTTTTATAGGTTTCTTCAGCTTGCTTTCTCATGGGTCTCTATCAGTGGTTGAAACTTCATACATTAAATATTGCGAGGTCCAAGGTCTTATATGTCTTTCATTTGATCAGTAAATACCTATTCTCAAAGTTTTTAGAAGCTTTGAATTGTAAGAGCCTGTTTCACAGTTTTTAAATTTTCTGCAATTTTTTTGCTGGAGAAAATTCTGTGCATAATGTCTCAAAGGAGCACCGTTTCTTCATCTCAGGCCACACAAGCTTCCTTTAGCAGACCTGAAATTAGTTAATTGATATCCTCATTAATAAAACCATGACCAAACTTGCTCTTCTTGGTTGCTTTGCTTGTACGGAAGGTTCATGAAGCTGAACTTATGGAAATAAAAATTGAGTCCTTGTAAATAGATTCACGTTCATGTCTTTGGACCAGTGAGGATTCACATACAGATGACAAGCTCCAAGCTCACTTTTTTTCTTCTAATTTAGCTTGTCCTTTGTTCAGCAAATACCCATTTTCAAAGTTTTTAGAGGTTTTCAAATGTAATAGCCTATTTGACAGTTTTTAAATTTTTCTGCAATTTCTTTCGCTGGAAAAAATGGTAGCATCTTAATACTGTATATATAATATATCTCAAAAGTAGCACTAATTTTTCATATCAAGCCACACAAGGTTCCTCTAGAAGGTCTGAATTCAGTTAATGCATATACTCCTTGATAATATTGGCACCATACCCATCCTTCTTGGTTGCTTTGCTTGTGCTGGAGGTTTATGAAACTTAGCATGTGGAAACATAAATAAGGGTCTTTGAAAACAGATTCATATGGAAGTTGATTATCTAAGAACCCAGTCAGGATTCACAGTTGGGTCCTTAAGTGTGAATTTGTAATAGTGGATCTCAGTATGGAGTTTCTAAACCAGTCTCAAAGCAAAGAGCAAATGAGCAAAGCACTGATAGACAGAGAAGGTGTGAATTTGGCTGCTGCATCATCTGTTTGGCATAGAAGAGGTGCAGCACAATAATGATTTAATAATAAAATAAGCATTAGAAGATTCCAGTGCATCACTGCCATCTTGTGTCTATTTATCCGCAGATGTGTTAAATTTGGCCTTATCTAGGGACTTTCCCAAAAGCATGCTGGAAGTTGTTTCTTCCCTACTAACCTTAACTGTTATACCTGTGGGAGAGTCTACATAGATTTTGCCTTATATTTATTGCTGTGGGTGGAAAGTCAGTTTCAATTGTTCTCAGTGCCCTGTGTGGCAAGTTACATTCATTGCCACCAAGACCCCACAATGGTGTCTCTATTTGCCTCTCTGTGCTGCCATTCTTGAGACTTCTTTTCTGGGAATGGTACAGTGGAATTGAGCACTACTTGGTGCATTACTTGTGGTATGTCTCAGGTATTGAGGGAACAGCTGAACTGATTGGCACACCCGCAGCTTAGGTTGATGGAAATCAAGTGGGCTGTTTTGCATCGGCATGAATTCGGGAAGATTTTAGAGGCCCTTTTCAGTAACAGAAATTGCACAGGTCAGCAGTGATGCATCATAGCTCCATTAGGATAGAGTTATCTCTAAAATTTGTGGACTTGAAATTTTCAGGGTCTGGCTTTTGTAGTGGTGAGGGACACTTGTGTGGTAAGGCCACTCACTTTATTCATTACAATGTGTTTTTCCTCTAAAGGAAATTGCAAGGAGTCCATGTTTAATGATTAGGCATTTCAGACATTCACAACTTCTTATCAGCTATATTTGCATTTTGTCGTCACTTTTTAAAGGTGTAAATAATTTTTTTCACTCCTCCAGGTTTTAAGATTGCTTAACTTAAATTGCATTCAATACCCTTTAGGGAGGAAAATTCATATGGTGTTTGCTTTCAACCAGTGGTGATACATTGTTAACAGAATGATTCTTCTCTTGCTGCTTTCTTTAAGGTACCAACTTTGCTAAGCTTCATGGCATGGGCTTAATTGTAAAGATGGTCACATTCTCTTGGTCAGATAAATATGTCTCTTCTGTGTGATAGATGAGTGCATTATGAGTACCTTATCAGTAGTGGGTTTTTGTCATGAGATATTAAAGCACGTAACCCTGTTCATCAGTACTGTAAGATATGAGAAACGGCCAATATATATGTGCACCATTTGATTTCATCTGGCTGGCTAAGTCTGATTTTCTGTTGCTAAAGGTTATCAGTGGCAGAATTCTATGTGTTTTTGGTGACTTTGATGTTTAATGTTCTTGGGGGATGTTAAACTTGGGCATGCTTTCTGTTTAAAAGCTGAGATGTCATGTACAAGGCTTGACAGTGTAGTAGCATAGCATAGTGAGGACTCAAGTGTTTGGACTGTCAGTTTGGTCAAATATCTTTAATTTCTCTATTAGATACTTGCCTAGCTTTTTCTCATGGAATATTCATTAACAGGTCGGATGGTACTTTCACTTCTGGAATCCAGTGAACATGGGTGAAAACTGTTAAGTTTGGCGATTTGAGGCCGGTTCTGATTGAGGCAAAGAGCTTATGTTACACAGTTTTGCAGTTTTGCTTGAGACGAAGCTCTGAAATGTCAGTGAATCACCAGTGTCCATAGGGATCCTGTTCCAGGTTATTTGACATGAATAGACCAATCTGGCAACATGAGAAGTGCAGCCACATGGTGCAAATGAATTTCTTGTCAGGCAGTTTTGCCAAGTAAAGCTAAAAAGATAAGAAACCAGTTGAGTGTTTTTGTGTTTTGGTATTTTTTTCTCTTCTACCAAATTTGTGTTGCTTGATTTCACAAATTATTCACATTATAAAATGTGTGGCTCGACTCAGATGAATATCTTTTCCTTCCATAACATTGAAGCATGGAAAACTGGAAATTGGCACCCTTTCCCATTTAAAGAGCTTGAGAATCAGGTGATTATCCTCGCTTAATAAGAAAGGTATATTGTGTATTCCTTACTGTTACTTAGCAGTATATTCCTGCACTGAGATAGTATAAATAGCTAATTAACCATCAGGGATAGGGTACAGGCATTTGACCAAATTATATGCATGAGTTTGTTTCAGCTTGCTGGTTAGGTCTGGTTTTCTGTAGCTAAAAGTGATCAGTGGCGGTATTCCTTGTATGTTGTCTGTTGTCCAGTCAAGTCTTGTTCCCATGTTTCCATGTTGGTGATGTTGTTCTGTACAGGAATCTCAACCCCCACTGACACTTGCAGTTATTAAGAAAGTCCCTAGAGGGAAGCCTTGACATAGTCAGCAGGGCTTGACTGTGACTCGGTGACCCATAAACTTTAAGGAACACCAGATAAAAGGATCCACCCTCTTGATGAATTTAATTTTTTTGTTAATGATTTTGGAATTTTTTTTTCTTTTTTGGATGTTACACTTTGCCATGCTATCTTTTATAAGTTGAAATACCATGCATGAGTTTGGATAGTCTTGGTAGTATAGCATTTTGAGTGCTGTGTTGTATGGACACCCAGTTTGATCAACTATCTCTAGGTAGGTCTGGTTTTCTGTAGCTAAAGGTGATTCAGTGGCGGTATTCCTTGTATGTTTTCTGTTGTCCAGTCAAGTCTTGTCCCCATGATTCCATGTTTGTGAGGTTGTTCATGCAGGAATCTCAGCCTCCATTGGCATCTGCAGTCATCAAGAAAGTCCCTAGAGGTGAGCCTTGACATGGTCAGCAGGACTTGACTGTGGCTCGGTGACCCATAAACTTTAAGGAACACCAGATGGAAGGATCCACCCTCTGAAAATTTGTTTTTCCCATGAATTTGAGTTTTTTTTTATTGTTTGGGTGTTAAACTTCGCCACGCTTTCTTATTAAAAGTTGAAATATCATGTATAAATTTGGATAATCTTATTAGCATTGCATTGTAAGGGCTCAGTTGTATGTATGGCAAGTTTGATCAACTATCTTTAGTTTCATCCATTGACAGATGCTTTGCACCATGTCTTCCTTACTGGCACATTCCTGCAGTGCTACTTTCCTCATCAGATATATACGAGACAAGCAACCTGCCAAAGTATGTGCATGATTTTGTTTCAACTTGCTGGCTAGGTCTGGTTTTCTGTAGCTAAAAGTGATCAGTGGCGGTATTCCTTGTATGTTGTCTGTTGTCCAGTCAAGTCTTGTTCCCATGTTTCCATGTTGGTGATGTTGTTCTGTGCAGGAATCTCAGCCCCCACTGACACTTGCAGTTATTAAGAAAGTCCCTAGAGGGAAGCCTTGACATGGTCAGCAGGGCTTGACTGTGACTCGGTGACCCATAAACTTTAAGGAACACCAGATGGAAGGATCCACCCTCTTAATGAAACTTAACCTTTTTATTTTTTCATGGTTTTGATGTTTGTTTTTTTGGGTGTTAAACTTGGCTATGCCTTTTTTAAGTTGAAAGCTCATGCACAAGTTTGGATAGCTCTAATGGATAGCATTAAGCATGGAGAGATGTTCGATCAGATGGGCATAAGGAAACCAGGTATGAGATCATGCTTTTCTGCAGCAGAAATTTATTAAGAAAAGATTTATTTGAATGAGGATTTCACTGCGCATAAGCATGATTACGATCATTGCATATTTCTGGTTGTAAGACTATAGTGTTAAGCAGAATTTTCGTGTTAGGTTTGCCCAAAACTTGGTCCCAAGGCTTACACCACTTTGATGAAAACTGTCAGGGTTCTTTAATATTTGCAACATGTACATGGATCGTCTAATTTTTCATCCTTATCCCAGAAGACTAAAAGTTGCTGTTCCTACCCTGAAGGCCAGAGTGTGACAACCCAATGGGATTATCACTATTACTGATGTCACTATCTTAGAGATATCCTCCAGCATATAAAGAATGACAACGCAGTGATTTTGACATTATCAAAAGATTAAAGGATATAAAGTTTGTGTATAAACATAAAGATATCTAAACCGTCTTGATTGATTTTACCATATCTGATCATAGTGTCCTGTATAGTAGTATTGAGAAAGGATAAAACTCAATTTTGAGATAGTTACTTTCCCCTATGCTCAGGAGTGATTTTTAAATTGTTATACTTGTCCTTTTTTAAAACATTTTAGCTTTTCATTCCATGAGACTGAAATTTATTTGCAAGGTTTTGAAACTGTCCAATGATTTTTTTGGCATTTACTATTTGTACACAGGATTTCCTGGTTATCATGATTACTGAAGATGATTAAATGCAGGCTCTCCTACTCTGAAAACCAGATTGTGGCTCATGCAGGATTTTTTTTTTCTGTTGTGACTGTAGCAAGATCTCTTAATAGAATTTGGATACCATGAACTTGTCTTTCTTAAAAGTATAAAAACAATCTTGAACAAGTTCTTTCATTTGAGAAGGTTAGAGGGCCCCATCATTGATGACATGGGTGTGTAACTGGTATGTTTATAGACCTGATAAGAGTTGTATAATAATGTAATGAAGTTAAAGTGGTTTGATGTTAAAATATGTTTCCAGGTGGCATTTTTTTTTTATTTGAAACTAGTTTTGCAAACTTTTCATGAGTGAATGCAAACCGTTCATCCCTAGGCCAGATTCTACCACATGGGCACTTCTATCCTTGACCATGTGGTCATTATATTTGTAGGTTCAGAGCATAACCCAAAGAAATGTTGACGCACCTGATAGTTGGCAGTAGATTGTGGACATAGGCATCTGAGTGTCTTTTTGGAGATGTCTAATTTAACTATAGAACAGATACACCCTCCTTCTCATCCACATCCTGTCTTCAGTGCTGACACATCAGTTACAGGTGTTTGAGACTACAGTCTTCACACTCACAGGCATTTGCTTATGTTTCACAATAGGGGTCTCAAATAAAAGGATTATTAAGTACACACACTTTGAAATAGGTAACAACATCCTGAATCACAGTGTACGTTTTGTTTTTGCCTTTTCATCTTGACCCATCAGGCAGTAAGAGATAAACCTGGCACAAAAAATATTTTACACACTGCATTTTATGTTTTTGAATATGATGACCAAGATAGATGGGAGAAGTTTTTTTCCCACCATTAAATCTGTGTTCTCAGAAATTATAGTAGGAAATGTGGCTTTTCTATAGTTTGTATTACAAAATTACTTCTTCTGTTGTCTTTGTGGCTGTGGGTGGTTGGCGGGAGCCACTGGTAGGGTTCCCCCGCATGGGCCCGGGACATATAAATAGGCCCATATATTCCCACTAACAGTGCAAGGCCGCTGTTGGTTGGATTTCACTCATGACATTTTTCTCTTTAGCACATGAGTAACTCTCTGTCTTCCTTTCCCCTCCCTTTTCCTCTNTTTTTATTATTTGAAACTAGTTTTGCAAACTTTTCATGAGTGAATGCAAACCCTTCATTCCTAGGCCAGATTCTACCACATGGGCACCTCTATCCTTGACCATTATATTTGTAGATTCAGAGCATAACCCAAAGAAATGTTGACGCACCTGATAGTTGGCAGTAGATTGTGGACATAGGCATCTGAGTGTCTTTTTGGAGATGGTCTAATTTAACTATAGAAAAGATACACCCTCCTTCTCGTCCACATTCAGTCTTCAGTGCTGACACTTCAGTTACAGGTGTTTGAGACTACAATCTTCACAGGCATTTGCTTATGTTTCACAATAGGGATCTCAAATATAAGCATTATTAACTACACACACTTTGAAATAGGTAACAACATCCTGAATCACAGTGTACGTCTTGCTGTTGCCTTTTCATCTTGACCCATCAGGCAGTAAGAGATAAACCTGGCACAAAAAATATTTTACACACTGCATTTTATGTTTTAGAATATGATGACAATGATAGATGGGAGAAGTTTTTTTCCCACCACTAAATCTGTGTTCTCAGAAATTATAGTAGGAAATGTGGCTTTTCTATAGTTTGTGTTACAAAATTACTTCTTCTGTTGTCTTTGTGGCTGTGGGTGGTTGGCGGGAGCCACTGGTAGGGTTCCCCCGCATGGGCCCGGGACATATAAATAGGCCCATATATTCCCACTAACAGTGCAAGGCCGCTGTTGGTTGGATTTCACTCATGACATTTCTCTCTTTAGCACATGAGTGACTCTTTGTCTTCCTCTTCCCTCCCCTTTCCCCTCTTGTTGTTTTCTTCTTGTTTTTATTTTCTTGCTTGTACATATTCATGTGATATCGTTGGCATGATATCTGAAGTCAAATTTAAACTGATGTTGCTGCTGTTTTATTATGGAGAATTGCATTGGCCACATCGTTCTGAAACATGACTGGTTCTTTCACTGTGGACAGTCAGTATAACTACATAATCTGAGTAATTTCTGATACCTTGAAACAAAGTTCTCATAATGTTTTAACTTCATAAATGGCAGTTCTAAGGCTAGCTGAGATGGATGGCACTGAAATTAAAGTAGATGGATGGTAAGGCAGGATTGTGCAGGTCGGCCCCCTCTCTACATGCCCTTTCTGGGGCTAACAGCTGATAGTATGTAATATGTTTACTCAAGCACTTTTCCTTTGGCCTGTTAAGAGCCTGTTCAGCAAGGGAAGCCACTTTAGAAATTGCCCGGCACTGGTTCACTGAGTTAGCCTGCCTACATTAAGATGGGAACAAATCTGACAGAAGGCCATGATAGGGTGTCAGTGTATTGGCTTTACAGTGGAAACATTGAATTATGGAAACATACCTTTGGATGAAACTCATGTCTTTTTTTTTTTTTCTTTTAAAATTTAATTTTTCGGAGGTTAATTTTAAGTAGGGTATTTTTACTGAGAAATTTTCATTCAGAGATCATTTTGCTATGCCCAGAATTGCGGATCACTGCATGCACACTGTATTTTATGTTTTAGAATATAATGACAGAATAGTAGGTGGGAGAAGTTTTTTTCCCACCACTAAATCTGTGTTCTCAGCAATTATAGGAGGAAATGTGGCCTTTCTTTAGTTTGTATTACAAAATTACTTCTTCTGTTTTCTTTGTGGCTGTGGGTGGTTGGCGGGAGCCACTGGTAGGGTTCCCCCGCATGGGCCCGGGACATATAAATAGGCCCATAAAGTCCCACTAACAGTGCAAGGCCACTGTTGGTTGGATGTCACTCATGACATCTCTCTCTTTAGCACATGAGTGACTCTTCGTCTTCCTCCCCCCTCCCTTTTCCCCTCTTGTTGTGTTCTTCCTGTTTTTATTCTCTTGTACATATTCATGTGGTATCGTTGATGTGATGTCTCAGTCAAGTTTAAGCTGATGTTGCTGCTGTTTTATTATGGGGAATTGCATTGGTCACATCGTTCTGAAACATGACTGGTTCTTCCACTGTTAACAGTCCGTTTAACTACATAATCTGAGTACTTATAGAGAAAAAAAAACAAATTCTGATGCCTTGATACAAAGTTCTTATAATGTTTTAACTTCATAAATGGCAGTTTTAAGGCCGGCTGAGATGGATGGCACTGAAATTGAAGTAGATGGATGGTAAGGCAGGATTGTGCAGGTAGGCCCCTTCTCTTCATGCCCTTCTGGGGCTTTCAGCTGATAGTATGTAATATGTTAACTGGAGCACTTTTTCCTTTGGCCTGTTCAGCAAGGGAAGCCACTTGAGAAAATGCCTGGCACTGGTTCACTGAGTTAGCCTACCTACATTAAGATGGGAACAAATCTGACAGAAGGTCATGACAGGGTGGCAGTGTCTTGGCTTTACAATGGAAAAACTGAATTATGGAAACATACCTTTGGATGAAATGTAATTGTCTTTTTTTTTGGAGATAACATTATTTGGAAGTTGATTTTAAGTAGGTTGTTTTTAATGAGAAATTTTCATACAGGNACCATCTTTTGAGCTGTAAACAGGCATTTGGATGGGCTTTGTGTTATTTGAGGTATGACAGGCACATGGATGTGCATTGAGACATTTAGATGGGTCATAGAACCATCATTTAAGCAACACACAGGCATTTGAATGGGTCGTAAGACCATCATTGGAGCTACACTGAAGCTAAATGGAGCTAAAAGCAGGCATCTAAATGGGTCTTGAAACCATTATAGACAGGCCTTGAACCATTATCAGTTGAATATTGAATAGAATGGCATTGTATCAGGGTCATACCCTGAGTGGCTGCAGCGCATAGGCATACCATATGAGAACATGAGGAAAGAGGCAGAAATAAAAAGCTGGGAAAATTCTCAGTGACAATGGAGAGGAATTGTCTCAAGACTTCAGTTCAAAAAAAAAAAAGGATGGTGTAAACAGGCATACATAGCATTGAAAGGTTGGTGTAAACAGACACACATAGCATTGAAAGGGTCATTGGACCATCGTTTGAGCTGTAAACAGGCATTTGGATGGGCTTTGTGTTTTTTGAGGTATGACAGGCACATGGATGGGCATTGAGACCACTGAATTATAGGGAGACATTTAGATGGGTCATAGAACCATCATCTGAGCAACACACAGGCATTTGAATGGGTCGGAAGACCATCATTGGAGCTAAATGGAGCTAAAAGCAGGCATCTAATTGGGTCTTGAAACCATTATAGGCAGGCCTTGAACCATTATTTGACAGATAGGCAGACCTTTAAGTGGGTCACAGAATGTTAAACTTTGAGGGCCTTAAGATGTTGAACTAAGTGACCAGTCCATAATTCTGAGTTGGGAGTTTCTGTGATTCATGAGTAAACCCCATAGGCTTATTGTAATATTATTTTTTTCCATTCCATTTATTTGTGCATTTATTATTTTCATCATTTTCAATTATGCCTGTACTCTGTTTCAGCAGTAATGATGCATTATCTGTCTCAAGCAATGCACACATTTTTTTTTTTTTTAAATAATCCACCTGACTTCATTTGCAAATTCTTTGTATTTTTGAATCTGAAAACTGTTGAAAGTTGAAACTCTTATATTAAGTGTCATTTTGGGTTGCCATCATAAGAAATATTCATGTTTTTTTTATATTGTGGGTGCAATTGCAGTTAGAGAGAACATGTGAAATGTCCTGTAATGGAAACAGTCAGCGACAGCACTGGGATAATCAAAAGTTTTCTTGTAGCAAGAGTTTCTCATGTTTGGAGTGGAGCCGTGAAAAGCAACAGAGCTTTCTCAGTAAATACTGTGCCATAGAGAGATTGTGATGGAAACAGGGTCACTAACAGCATTGTGATAATCAAGTTTCCTGGTACTGTAGCATGTTTGAAGTGGAGTCATGAAAAGCAACAGGGCTTTCTCAGTAAATATTGTGCCATATGGAAATTGTAATAGATGGAAACAGGGTCAATGACAGCACAGTGATAATCTAAAGTTTCCATGTAGCAAGTTTCTTTTGTTTGGAGTGGTGCAGTGAGAAACAACAGGGCTTTTTCAGTAAATATTGTGCCACAGAGAGATTGCAGTGGAAACAGGTTCAGTGACAGCACTGTGTTAATCTGAAGTTTCTTTGTAGCAAATCAATCATTCTTGGAATGGAGCAGTGAAATGCAACATGGCTTTCTCAGTAAATATTGTGCCACAAAGAGATGGTGAGCTTTTCCAGAGAGATGCCTCAGCTTGCTTTTGTAAGCTACACCTAATCATCACTTTTCCCAGTATTTAATAGATGCGACTAATGCCTAGCCATTTCCTTCTTTTATCAAAATCATGTTTTAGAACCTCTGTTAAGATGTATACATTATTTTTTTTGGAATATATGTCTTCTGTTTATGAGATGCCAAAAGTGTGTATATATATATATATTTTTTTTTATTTTCACTTCAATTATCTTTTCAATTATTCTTAGGGAGTTTAATGTCCTGTTAAAGGAAGACTGAACCGTCCTACAGACCGCATTAAATCATACGATACCCTACTATTCCAATAAAACAGTCTTTCAAGTGTCTGTCATAATGATATAACACCTCTGCTGGCCCCAGACAACCCACAGGGTTACATTATCCAAAGTCCGAATTGTTACAACCACTGCGCGCGTGGCGGCCATAAGCTTACGTCAAATACGTTCTCGCCACATGGCCAAGCTGTCTAGCCAGTGCTCTGCGGACGGGAGATAGCATGTTGGTATGAATGTTTTAATTCCTCTGTGAACAGTAGATATGCCAAATAAAATCATGCTGAGGCAATAAAAATGCAGAATACTTTTTCTGGTTTACACTATCAAACTTTACGTTTGAATTTGGAATACCAGAACCTTAATTAAAAGCTGAATAATACATTGTCAAGTAGAGGCGTCTGTACCTGTTGGAACATAAGTGACGTCAGCGTTTTTGCCACAGGCTTCTGCTGATCGGGGAAGGGGAATAATTCTAGACGCGAGGGCCAAACCCGGTAACTCTAGCTCTCCTTATTGTGTCATATTACATACGCGCACGGTAACAGAACGATGCTCTTTCTTCGCAAAATTGACTCGGTGGGCACCATAGATAATTTTCAGAGAGAAAAAGTGTTGAAAAACGGAAAATTATTTTTGATGTGCGTGTCTTACTTTAAGTAGAGGCTTAGCATTTCATTACCTTTTGTTATCCTTGTGTGGAGGCTTAATATCTCATTATCTTTTCAGTTATTCTTATGTGGAGGTTTAATATATCATTATTTTGTTGTTTATACTTATAGAGTTAAATGTTCTGTTGAGTGGGGGCTTAACAGATCTGTTGCTCTAGTTTTTTTATGTTTCTTGGAGATAACTTTTGGAAAGGCTTGGGTGTAATTGTGACAGCTGTTATAAGTGAACTGTGATGTTTTGTAGTTCAGGATTCCGATAGATTATCTCTCACAATCTCTCAGTATGAAACTGTTCCTGACCCGCAGATGTGCCTGCTTATTGTGGACTTACTTCAGATTTATGATGTCGTGCTGTCACTGTTAATTATGACATTAAGGTTTCACTGATAATGCTCCCAATCCATGTTCCATCCAGGCAATGATTCATGGGAATTGATAACCAGTCGATAATAACTCTTGAAATCATTGGGAACTTGAGTTTCCTCACGTACTGCATTTGCCTGACACTTTACAAAATGCCAGAATTGTCTGCTGTAATTGTCTTTCACTAAAGTTTAAGCCCAGGTTCTCCTCAGACAGAATATTAAACTTTGAGAGGCCATAAGATGTCAAATTCTAAATGACCAGTCCCTAATTCTAAGTTGCAGTTTGTTCGGTTCATGAGTAAACTTTGATAGCACAATAAAAGAAGACACAGAAGTGCTTTATTATAATCATTGTATGAGTTTTCCCTCGTGAAAAAGCTTTGTAGACACAGGCTCGAGTACAATTTTGTTTCTCTTTAGGAATGAATAGGATGATAATAGACCACTGAATGTGACCATTAAATACAAATACTTAGAAATGATGTGTCACACAGATATAGAGTGTAATAAGCAATGAAAATTGGGAACTCTTAAGGAATTTCCCCCAAATGTGCAGCCTATCAAGAGGCTTTCACAGTTGATGTAGAGTGACCTGAAAAGCACATTCTAGTAAGCGGTATTTGGTATGGTCTATAAAAATGTTATCTGAACTTCACAGTAAATTTGGATCTGAAAACCACTCAAGAAAATCACTTAAGTGTATGAAGACTATTGTTGGTATCCTGTCATGTTAGCCACGATGATCATTCCAGTCTTCCCGTGCATATCATAATTGCTTAGCTCTTTGATGCCTTAGGATGATATCCAATTGTAAAATCGCTAATCACTATTGACCCATTGCAAAGGAGCATATAGCTCAAGTACTGTGTAGCTGTTGGTGTCTCTATGACATATCGTCCCCCAGTGCAATAACCCTATATGATAGAAAAAAAAAAAAAAGCAACCAATATAGGATTATTGCACTGAGGCGGCAGTTTGCATTTCCTGATTTATTTGTTCAATGCACATTTTTTGAGTTTGACACTTGTACTATTTCAGTTGGCATTTTCAATTTCATTTGTTTAAATTGGCATTATTTTGTTTGAAACTTGTATTATTTCATAAGGCTTTTCCCACATCATTTATTCAATCTGTATTTCTTGAATTTGAAATTTATATTATTTCAGTGGGCAATTTCCATTTCATTTGTTAAATAAACATTTATTGAGTTGAACCAGCTGTTATTTCACAAGCTTTGTCATAAATATTCATGTTCAGAGTGGATTACATTGCACAGCATCAGAAACTTAAACAGTTGGATTTGTCAGGATTTTTGAAAAACACTTTATTTGGTCACACTTTCCTTTTTAGACTCTTCATCAATATGCTCAAGGGGATGGGTCAGGCAAACATTCCTTCCCATTGGCTAGCAGTTTATGGAAGGGTTAGGCAGATTCAAAACTGACTGTCAAACTTTCTAGACTTACTTCTTGGAATTTATTGTTACCCATGACAGCTGTGTCAATTTATTAAAAAAGACTACTAGGCAAAATTAACTCAAATTCTCATTTCGGCATTTTTATGCGGAGCACCATGTTCTTTACCTTTCTGTCTGGTTTATTCTCCACTAGCTTTCATAATATTGTAAACAGCCATCATATGTGCCATTAATTAATTAATAAAGTGAAGCGCAGTGCAAAATACAAGTCTTTTTGTGTCTCCCATGAAAGTGACTCTGGCATATATAGCCCTCTTCCATAAAACAGCAAAGCTGTGCATGTGATGTTAGTTTTTGTAGCATTATTATTTTAACGTTTCTCTTTTTATCTACTGCATCATTATACTTAATTTTATCTGCACACTTTTGTGAACTGAAAGAATAATTTCTGCTAAAAAACTGTGGGCTATTTCAGATGCAATTTCTTCTTCCAATTGAATTTTCAATATTTAAATAAACTCATACTGCTCTGTGCAATCAGCATGAAGGGCTTAGCTCTTGATGACATTAATTTATTGTATTGCTTGTCAATTTCATTCTTATTGAGCCTCACTCTTCAGGTTAGGAGCTAAACACAGATGAACGTGGAATATTTTCTTCATCTTGTCTTAGTACAGAAATCTTTATGGCTTTGCCAGATTAACGATGGTGCATTGTTAAAGCCGGCATAACACTGTTCATCGTCTCTGGTACAGTCATGGGGTTTGTGTGCAAGGGCATAGGAAGCAGTGTTCCATGTGCATTCAGTGTTTGGCATCAGATCTGAAATCTAAATGATCATGAATTGACTAAATCATGAGATGTTGTTATGGTGAGACTAAATCATGAGATGTTGTTATGATGAGCCAATCTCTTGTAATTTCAAAGTTTTGATTTTTTTTTTATGATGATGTTGACCACACTGTTTGCATTACAATAACAGTCCAGAAATTCTGAATAGTCTGCAGAACCCAGTGATGCAGTCTAAGCAAACATTATGTCTTGAACCTCATGTGATTGATGAATGTGCCTGCTCAGTGATTAATTTTATGGTAAATTTCACTATCAACATACTTAGAGAAAGACTGCCAGACAGTATCAATGATGCAGTATAATTTTTATTGTATTGCTGTTGCTTTTATTTTGCCTGATTTCTGTTTGAATTAATGTATTTTTATCCATGTTTTGTTAGGTATTTTTGACTTATGAGTAATTTCTGATTTGGGCAGTTTTTGACATATTATTATATGATTGATTATTTTCTAAGAATCATTTTTAATAAAATAACTTTAATAAATTTGTGTTGAATTTCTGTGTTTGGAGTCTGATGTAATTGTTGTAGAATGCCTATAAAAAATCTCATCATGTCGTCTTGCTGTTAAATGACTCTTATTCATGTGCCTCCCTATTCCTGAAATTCCTGACAGTCCCTGATATTGTAATTGTTAGTGTACATTACTGTGTATTTAACATTGATAAACCTGAAAATTGTTGTATAACAATGCATTTGTTCACATAGACAAAAGGAGGTAGCTTTATATTCGTAAAAGAGAAGCAAAAGAAATAAAAAAACAATATTAGCAACAACAACAAAAACAACAACAACAACAATGAAGAAAGAAGAAAACTGCAGAAAAGTTGGGAGAGGAGCATTTTGCATATTGGGTATAACGTGTGAGCCAACAAACAAAAATGCACAGAAATATGAAAAGAATGGAGTAAGAGCCAAGAAAGAAAAAAAAATACAAGGTGAAATAAAATTAAAAGGATAGACACGTACCAAAGCAGAGAGATTTTTTACTAAACATTTAGGTGGTAATGGGCACTGGACTTCCATGATGACCACTGACAAACGAATGCACAACCATCAATATTCTATCACTTTCCAAACAACTATCACATTGTCATTATCATCACCACCATGGTAATTTTGGGCCTGCCTGGTTGTTGGGATAGCATCTATTGGCATTCAGTGTATTTAAAAGAAAAAAAAAAGACTGCTTAGCGCCCCCCCCCCCCCNNCCGCCCCCAAATCACTGTGGATAAAAAGGCTGAAGAAATTGGTCCAAATTTGGTCATGCTATCAAACCCCTAACCCATTCCCATGGTTAGTAGCCATATTATGTTGATAACACATCCCAGTTAATTTCTGCAAACACTGATACCAAAATAGCACTATTTGAAACAGAACAATGAACTCAAAGCCTTTAGAGTGTTCACAGGTAAATAACAAGGTTCTCCTTTTTTTAAATTGTTTCAAAGTTGTACATGGGCCCCTAAATCAGTTTGTCTTAAGAAATATTTTTTTTGTCTCTTTTAGCTTGTGTTCAAAGTAAAAGTTTACTTAAAAATAGTTGGTGGTTTTTAACTTCTCGCATTATAGTAAAATATTAAAAAGGAAGTTCTAAGACAATAGGCCATTTCTCATCATTTTACGAAAAAGTACCATTATTTGCAATGTTAGTGAGAATTCATCATTATTATAAATTTCTTCCATCAACAAAGTTGAGAGAGACTATGTGATCAGTGGATTCTGTATGTACTAGACTAGATTCGAGAACATGAATTCTAGTGTCACTGTCACGAAAGGAGAATACAAATAAAGTAAAGATCTTGATTTTCTAATGAATACAGCGCAAGTGTCAGGTGCCGTATTTGTAAAAAATCTAGTTGTCAGAGGGCTTGTTGCACTACACTCAGTCATAGGTATGCATGTTATAAAGTCAGTGATGTCACATCAGTGTACATTTGTTGATAATTTGACAAAACTTGAATAGTGGATCCAAGTCTTTCAATCTGAAGACCAACAAACACCACTGCCTTCTACTGTTAAATGACTGACTTCCCTTGACAACACTTGGCACTGTCAAACGCAATTCTTCAATAAAGTACCTCTGACAAGCTGGTGTTGACTTCCAGGCTAATTTTTGATATTCATTTCTACCCTGTTATTGTCCTTACAATTTCATTGCATTGCATCGTTGTCTTTAAGTAAATGCCTCTAAAGCGGTTCTTTAATAGTATTTAATACTCTTTTTGTGTTCATTGCCTTTAAGGAGTTTCTATCAAGTGTTTGCACTTTCAAGTTCTATACGGTACAACTATGCATGTAAAACTTATGCCACAGACGCAGAGATGATGTGAAAAATGTATTTTCTTTTAAGACAAATTGGTATAGGAGACTATGCAAAATTTGGACACAATCCATTCAGTAGGAATAAAGATCTTTTTAAAGAACCTTGTTCATCTTTTTGTGAATGCACTACCTAGATCTAATTGTGTCATCCAGAGTAAGTTTCATTTTCTCAGCTAAACTGGTTGTTTTTTATAAACTTCAGAATATAGGCATATTTTGTAATTCATATTTTAGGGATTTGTTCTGTGGGGGTTCATTTATGCAGAGATATCATCCTTTTCTGGGGTGAATGAAAATGGCTGTCTCATTGTGGGCTTCAGTGACAATGGGTTAACTGTAACTTCCACTGCACTGCCTGAGAGTGGCATCTCACGACTGAAAAATCTACCATCGACACAAGTAGAGTGTGGCAACATAAAATATCCAAATAACAACCATAACACATCAGAAACGTATATACATCATTTATTGCCTCAGTTGTGAGAGACATGTGCAACACATGAATGCTACCAATAATGATTTTTCACCTTAAGCAAATGCAGTATTTGACACTTTTCAGCTTATACTAACTAAATACATCTGGCCATTTTTCTGAACACTGTTTTACGGGCTAAGAACAGGAGATGCACAACTGCTGTCTTTAACCCAGGATGGCAAGGAATTTTTCCATAATGCTTGTAAACTGAGAAATTCAAATCATCTATAATGGTGTGTTTCCTGAAGGGACAGAAACTGTTCTGAATGTTAAAGTCTATCACACAATGGAGGGTGCAGAGATTTACATAAAATTCAGTGAACAATATCTCTACCAAACCAGTACACTAAATTTGCCACCAAGTTTCACAAGTAATTTGAGTGACTGTTGAGATCTGTCCAGTTTTTAATTTTCTGAAACAATTAAGACAGCAGAAATTAGTATAACACTGTCCTCTGACTCTGTGACCACTACACTAATATCAGTAACAATAAGCCCTTTATTCAGCAATCTCACCCATTCTTCTTTTCATACATGAAGACTGTAAAGCCATTCTAGCTACTTAGATGGAGTTGCTTTAGACCAAATTTGTCTTAAAAGTTTGAAACAGACTAGTCTAGAGTGATTTCATTCTACACCACTGACAGTGGAAAAAAATCAAAAATGACTAATATCTCTCACCACCCTGACAAGCGTTCATTTAAAATCAATCACTGAAGTATAATTCCATTAAAACACATTTTGTTTTTGTACCACCTAGTAATGGCAAACTTCTTGGAAACATCCTCAGTGTACCCCATCTTTCAGATGGTGACTGAGTTTATTTTGCATGGAAAGGTCAGTGTTTATTCATTTATTCAAACTGCTTATAATATAATCCTTCCCTCCCCACATAATACAGACCTTACTTCTACAGTAGTTTAATCCACAACATCATTCAATAAAAACTGACCCATATGAGAACTTTGAACAGAAAAAGAAAAATTTCTGTAGCCTCAAATTCTGTGAATGCCAGACATCCATGTTTTCTGAAACAAAGTGCCAACTTGTCCATCTTTTTTCTACAAATATTCATCAGGATTACAAATTATATAGACATGATGTGAAGCTTCTTATTTGGACAAAATCTCACCCACAGAAATACTAATAACCTAATTTTCTAAAATGTGGACATACTATAAGATCAAGTATTTGGCCACAGAAAAATCTCACTGAAAACAAGAAAGGCCTGAATTTGTAATTTTTACTTAAATGCAGTTTCCTGAAAATTCAATGCCTCTTAATTAATTGGCTCATATCATTGTGTGCCAACACTCTATACTGATTCCTGGTTCTGCATCCAGATTTCAATGTCAAACCGCCTCAGTCTTGTGCTTGTGAGCAATCCAAGCCACTATTTCTATGGACATGATGAGACCAGGGCAGGGTCTGTTGCAGCCCGTGTTCATGGCAGAATCACAAGAGTCCCTTGTGCCCCAAATCTGTGAAGACCACGAGGCCAGCATCATAAATGTTCCCTGCAAGCAGCTTGTAGCTGGGTTTCTGAAACCATTAAGCATGCTTGGTGGAGGTGACTAGGATAGGATTCAAGACCTAGAATTTCAGAGAGAATCCTGGTCCTTGAGCAGAAGCCCCTTTAGCTGCATTGGACATGTGAAAGCCTCCTGCTGCAAAGTTCTCCTCATCATCCTGATGAAAACAAGAAAAGATAATTTTATGTCTTCTGGTGTTAACAACAGATGTCAATAACTTTTGTGTAAGGATAGACATATTAAAAAAACAGATGGCAACCATATTAAACAGGAACCAACACTTTTTTTATTCTTAATTAGATTTGATAGTGATAGTCAACGAAGACAAATCATGGAAACCTGTACAAAACTGAGTGAACCTGTGCAGCATAATAAAACCAGTTCATAGTTTCATTCTCAGCAATTGTGCATGGCTTAATCATATTAAGCATATTTTACAAGAGGTAATTTCCCCTACAGTATGAAGCTTCCACCAATCAGATATCAGTTCTCGCTAAATTGTCTTCAGGATGAGAAAGACAGAAAGAAAGAGAGAGAAACAGAAAGAAAGAGATTTCAAGATTGTTTATTAAGGCAAAGGCCAACCACAAAACAATAAATTCAACAATTCTTAATGAATAAAAAAAAGAAAAGGACAAAAAAAAAAAAAAAAANAAAAAAAAAAAAAAAAAGTGCATAAATGACCCATTTACTTACTAGCATCTCTCTCTCTCTCTTTCACACACACACACACACACACACAGAGACAGAGAGAGACAGAGAGAGAGAGAGAGAGAGAGAATCTTTCTGTCCCTCTCTCTCTCACTTTTTCACTCTTTCTCTCCCACACTCACTCACCCTCCCTCTCTGATCTTAACAGTCTGAGCTGCAATTCCAAAAGATCCTATTAAGGGAAGGTGCTATCATTTCTCAGCAGTTGAAATGCGCATAACATGGTGTTCAACTTATCACCATAAATGCACTGAAGTTGCAATAGAAAACTGCACACCAATGTGCTTAATGGTGCATGTTTCTTCCTCATGGGTGATGATCTTAGGATAGCTGTCACAGGGTTAATACACATTCTAAAAATTTTTTTTCAAGACTTTCCAAGACCTAAATTTTAAAATTCAAGACTCAAGTTTATGTAACGTGTGACATACCAAAAAATTATTACATGCTTTTATGTCACCGGAAATAGGCCCTGTTTATATGATAAATATTGTTATGCAAAATCATTCTTAATAATAGCTCTTACATGTTTTCATCCCAAAAGAAGGTTCCAACATAAAAGTTCAGTGAGACATGCCTGAACAGTATTCTAACAGGGCATGATCTAAACAACTAATGAGTGCATGCTCTCCCATGCTTGTGACACTAAAACTCTTTCTGCAGAGTGTGCAGTAGGCCTCCTGCTGCGATTTCGTGCATTTCGCAAGCCAGCCTTTGTAGTTCTCATTTGTGAGCCAAACATCGGGGAATGAACATTTTCCCATGATGATGACGAAATTGAATCCGAATCTTTCACTTCACGTCCCAAACTGATAGAAGAAAACAAATTCGTGGATGAGCGGGCGGAAGTAGAATCAAAACTGAACTGGATCAGCGCATGTGCGAGACACTGATGATAAACTTGTTTACGAAAAGAGTTCAGTCGGGGCATGATTCCGTTTCCGGAAAAATTATTATCGATCCGCTGGTGTAGTCGCAATTCCGGTTGGCCGCTCATACTTCGCGCATGAAATTCAAGACTTTTCAAGACCGAGAGGTCAAAAAGGTGCTATTTTCAATACTTTTCAAGTCTTGATTTTTAATTTCAATATTCAAGACTTTTCAAGACTGCATACGGATCCTGTGTCATTAGCAGCAGCACCAGTTGTTTGACGCCAGATTTCACCCATTGCTCTTAGATATCTTTTTTCATGACCCTACCAAAGCTTTTTTTGAATTTCTGTCTGGACATAGCATTACTTCAGTTTATACTGGAGGGTGTTGTTCATTCCTAGTAATTATGCGTAAAAACAGAAAATCCAAAAAGGCCTTGGTAGTGTCATGCATAAAGTTATCTAAGTGACATGGGTGAAATCAGGTGTCAGACAACCAGTGTTACTACTAATAACAGTTGTCCTAAGATCATCATCCTTAATGGAGAAATATACACCATTCAGCACTCTGGTGTGCAATTTTGTATAGAAACTCAATGTTCTTATGGAGTGAAGTTGCAAACCAAGTAATCTGCATAACAACTTTTGGGAATAAGTGGCATCTTCTCTTAAACCAGTTTCATTATCCATCAGCATGTTCACCCCCCCCCCCCCCCCNCCCCCCCCCGACATCCCCCACTCTTCTTAATTATTATATTCCACTGCCTTTTGTTCCACTATAGCAATCAGAGTGCCAGAAGGGAATTCATTTCTGACATTGCATAAAACAATATACAGCTAGACAATAATACATCAAGAATATCAATGCATTCAATTGCTATTATTCCCACAATTTAACTACACATTTTATTTGTATGCAATAATATACTAATATTCTGATGTAACGCCTACTTGTGAATTTCATATTCTCTCAGTATAAAATGACATACTTTGGGCGATGTTCCGCAAGTCATTCTCTTTTGTAGAAGATACAAGTCTTACAAATTTTAACATACTTGGAGAGAGAATATCTAGTCTTATCAAAAATTTGATAGAGAGAGAGAGAGTGAGAAATCCATTCTTACCATAAGTTTCTGATACGCTTTGCCACCAGATGGAGGCTTGGGTGAGTTGGCATGCTTTCTAGTCTGCTCACTCCTAGCAGGCCAGGTGGGGAACATGGATGGATCCACTGGCAGGGGCGACTCATGGAAGTACTCATGCTCCAGGGCATCATCTGCTGTGATGCGCTTTTCTGGGTCATAAGCGAAAAACCTGGAAAGATACAAAAGTCTATTAAAGCAGGGGTTTGAAGGAAAGTTTGCATTTTCTCAAACCACCCATTCATTATTGTTACAGCAGTTTGGTATTGGACTAATATATATGGAGCCAAGAGCACTTCTTATTGTTGCCGATTTCACTTAATTATGCAGCGCCAACCTTATTCTGAGGAAGACACTTGCCTCCACAAATAAGAATCCTTTTTTCACCTACAACAAATAAGCATTAAGGGAATGGCACTTGTGCTGCAATCCATTACAAACAAATGTGATTAGACGGGGCTAAGATAGCCTGACAGTCTCTTTGCGGCTATCAGGCCAGGCTCAACCGTTTCTGCGCAATACTTTTCACCGCACAACCCCAACAAAATCTCATTATCTATTTTCTTTATTTATTCTTCTGGACAATGCAGTAATACAGACTGATGTCAGCAATGTCAAACAACTTAACAGCACTGCCAAGAAGAATTCTTGATATTTTTTCACATTTGGGTCCATAAAGATTATTTCTTAAATGTAGTGCTTTAAACTGTGTTTAATCCCTACATTATCATAATAAATAGTTAAAAAAGTGAAATAAAGTCATATGAAATAAAACAAAATTTACTGCCAACTAGTTAGTTGCTTTTACAAAAATTGACAGGCTGTGATTTCCTAAAAAGAGGAAAAAAATATTTTCCAAACCTATTCAGCAGGTCAAATCCCTGATCTGTGAAATAGGAGCCAAATCGGTTCCTAACCACATTGTATGGGTTGTCGTTGAACTGGACTTTTTTCATGCCAGGTAACTCTGTTACACCTGGCCAGATCTTTTCTGTTGGGGTGCCGAGGTCCTGTAAAATTAAACATCCAAAAATATTAGTCACAAAACTTAGGAAAGGAAACATATATACTGCATTTGCCTTGCCCATGCAATGAGCGGTAAAAAAAACTAGAAAGAACTGTGTAATGCATAATATTCCAGGAGCCTTTGAAAAATTTTGGATGGAGGTTTTTTTTTTTTAATTTTGGTTTGTGGGATTTAATTTTCACAAGTCAAACTCAACTTCAGATATATGTGAAAATCAGATTAAAAAAAAAACACCCAAAAACTTCTTCAATATGTAATTTCTCACTCTCGCAATTTCCCTCACCTATCATTGATGTATTACAACGCTGAAAAATTTCTCTGTTGCGTAGGTGATATATCAATTAAATGACTGAAATTCTAAGGAAGAAAACCATTACGAACAGATTACAATGGACAATCTACAAAAATAAGGTCCTCACCTTGAATATTCTGTTTATCTGGTCAATTTCAGACTTGCCAGGCCACAGTGCCTTCATCAACAAGAACTCAGCAAATATACAGCCAACTGACCACATGTCTATGTGTGTGGAATATTCCTGGAGGAGAACAATTCATTAACATTAATCAAGGAATGTAGGGACAAGAAACTAAAAAAAAACCTAACAAACCAAACTGTATCGCGTGTCTCTCAAAACCTCACTATCAATCCAAAGCCTAAGCTCAAAGAAATTAAACCCCAACTTATTCATGTGGACATAGTACTTCACTACTGATATGCAGGATGGAATAGCATAGAAAAGATTAACTATGTGACACTGAATGTGACCTGATGAATTGCTGGAATATTGCAATAGCTACACTTCATGAGCAAAAGTGAACAAATGAATGAATGAGCAGATGAGCACTGGGGTGAAAAGATAAGTTTCTTTAACTTACTTTACATCCTAGCAAAAGTTCTGGGGCTCTGTACCACAATGTCACGACAACAGGTGTATATGCCTTCAAGGGTGAGCCATACTCTCTGGCTAATCCAAAATCACCAACCTGAAAATGTTACAGAATGTGTTATTATCCTGAAAACAATGCTGAATTTCAACCATGTTAGCAATGAAGTTCCAGAGCAAGGTATCACTTCAAAACTTCAAATGTGAAGGCATTATCCTGATAAGATCACGAGATTGGGCATTATGTCAGTTAACTTATGTCTTAGACCTGAAATTTGTATCCCCACGTGGAAAGACCGTGTCAAATTAACTCCCCTTTCAATCCAAAGGGTCTTCTAGCAAATGCACCAATAACTACTAACTTGTTGCAATTTGAGACATGGGTACACTAAGGTTAAGTAAAACAAGATGCAGCACTGCGACCACACTACACAAAGTGTTAAGAAAAATATGGCCTTGAGACAAAGTTTGGTTAAAATAATTAACTAAGTTATACATAACTGAATTTTCTGAACAAGTAACTTCTGCAATCTCTGACAAGGAAATGTCAACACACTGTAGGCTCATACTACCTTAAGAATTCCCTTATGGCTGAGCAGCAGATTGGAAGTCTTGAGATCCCTGTGTAAGATCCAGTTATCATGGAGATGTCTCACAGCTCGCAGCAACTGTTTCAACAATGTTTTCACTTCACCTGAAATATTGGAGACAGGTAAATGAAATTGCATGTCTGCATTATTATGCTGTTGGTGTTTATAAGACAAACAGAGGATGTTATTTCCACAATTGTTATCTATTCTATGGGATGTATCTTGACAACCAGGCAGGATCACAATACAGTACTGGTGGGAGTGTTGGTGATGATAATGACAGCCATTTATTGGAATCACTTTCACACTGACGAAGGTTCCTGCCAAAACGTTTGAACATGTGATTTAATATTTTAAGCTTTTCTTTAGATTTTTCATTAAATATATTTTGGGTTGAAGGAGTGTTCAGCTTATCCCTTATTTCACAGTGAGAACATTGATAATCATGATAATTTGATCCTTGTGCAGAAGGGGATGGGATACTGACAGTGTGCTTTTCATTTATAAGTATTCACCACAGAAATATTAGATATTTTTTCATGGCATTCCATATATATACAACATCACTATAAAGGAATAACAACTGAGAGAGAAATGTCACTTTGTCACCATCTATCAGCACTTCAGGAGCTAATTATTAACCACCATCAGGAAAAAAGCTGCAGTTTCCTCCACTCCCTCATAAAGCCTGAACAAACAGATCCACTACACAAATCAGACAGGGCAGATCACAGCTTCATGTTTCAACTATGCACAGGCCATACACCAGTGAACAAAAACCTCAAGAGAATTAACCCTATGTGTGAACCAAACTGTCAGCATTATACCCGTCGACTTTAGTCAGCTGAACATCTGCTGCTCCACTCCTCAGGTCTGATAAGGTCTAACAGACCTAGGATGCCAGCTGCTTCTACAACCCCCAACCAATGATAACACACCATATACATCAACAACACATGTACATTTGTCCATGAGTCAATGGGCTATCAAGAATGTATTGCTCACAGCTGATGTGACAATATCATTATCATCAATCTCTTATTTCAAATCCTCTTCACTTTGATTTCCCTTTTCTATTATCTTCTCCTCCATGCTGCAGCCACTTGCCTTCCTTATACTTCTACTTGAAAATGGAAGAATACATGAAAGAATTAAAAAAAAAAAAAAACAAGAATGTTTCTTCTTTCTCCCTCAGCTATTCCCTCTTTGATCCCCATACTAATTTCTTTCCAGTCTTCTATTATCTTTCTCACTGACATGTCAGCAATGAAGTTGAAGATCATGTCACTGTTGGAAAGGTTTTCAATCTTCATTTAAAAGGACAAGAAAGGAGAGAAACTCACCCACAAGGAAGGGATTCTTCATGTTTTCCATCAGACTTTTGAGATCATGCTCCACAAAATCCATGACAATGTAAATTTTGTCCATATTGCTGCCCACCACAATTTCCTGTGAGAAAAGAGCAAAACAGATTAGGAAATTAACATACAGGCATGCACTGATAGAACAGTATTTTATAATACACCCTAAAAACCTCTTGGATCCTCCATAAACCTCACAAGACAACTGATTATCTGAGAAAAAAATTCCCATGGGAGACTCTGGATGTTAAAACAGTTACAAATCCTACCAAAAAAAAAATGACAGTTATATCAATAAAACTGAAATTTATAACAGAAGAACGAACAGATATACAGCAGACTAGTCTGTTGCCTCCTGAGACCCATTTTAATTAGGTGACATGACTGACATAGGTGGTAGAAGCTACATTTAAAAAGTTAGGAAGTACTACCACTAGGACTGAGAGGATAAAAAGAATATCACTAATGACTGAATGAATTATCTCACTGATAACATGCCCTTATGTGAGGATTTCCAAACACAGAAGTAATTTGAATGATTTGGAAATATCATAATTTCACAGTTTGAAGTTCTTATACCCCCTGCTTCAAATCCAATGCCACTGTAACACTGTTCATAGAATAATTTCAAACTTTGTAACTAATCTTTCACTTTCAAAATTCCAGCTAGGTTACTACCAAGTTTTCTTTATCTTTACACTTGAGTTACATACTCTGACAGTAACAATATTCTCATGCTGAGCCTTCAGCAATGTGTTGATCTCTCTTAAGGATGTGATTGGAAAGCCCTCTTTTTCCTTCTCCATCTTCAGTCTCTTCAAGGCCACAATTTCTCCTGTCTTCTTGTCTAAGGCCCTGTACACTACTCCATAAGTGCCCTCTTCAATACGGTTCAAGCAGTTGAATTCCTCAACACTGCGACAGCCCTGCAGATGAAAGAGAAATAGCCTTAAGATTTTTGTTATTTGCTGAGTAAGCTACTAAGCTAAGTGTTTAAGTGGTTGGACTCTTACAGACTTTCTTAAAATTTTGAAAACTTTTCCATGCAAACCAATGACATCTTGCTCTTCAGCAGATTAGCAAGAGGCCACAGAAATCAACTTTCATCACCTAATTACTTTGTCTCCTGAACCTGCCCTACAAATAAACTACAACTAACAAGGGACTAAACGTCTAAGAAAGAAGTTAGAATCATTGTGACTGACTGACCTGTATAGCTGGAAGGTAAAGTGGAAGGTTATCCTCCGGCCTCATCTCAACATCAGAGAGTTCCGGAGACTCTGGCATATAGTTATCAGAGTTACTACCATGGGACAGCTGGTCTGGGCTCTCCACATCAGAGTGATCATCAAATTTGGATCGTACTTTGGCTGAAAGGACACAGAAACAAGGCTGCATGAGCTTCAACTATGGCATAAAGGGTTGGAAAGAAAGGGGCCACAAGATGTAGTGAAAAATTTACAAAAGACACTGATTCATAAGATTGTGTGTTTTGAATGTTTGGTAAATAACTGGATCATGGGTCAGATTAAAAATAAGAGAAGCAAGTAACAACAATGTATAATGATTATTCCCTCCCCCTTCACAACTCCAACCAAGTCTCTTGAATCAGAGAATGAGGGTACATACTAGGTTTAAAACCAGTATGTAATCTTCAAATGTATTTTGACTTTCCACAATCTTTCTCCAACTCCTTTCCTTGACAGCTCTATGAAGTCTATGAGTCACAAATCTGTTCTTTTCCACTTCTGTTTTCATTTCTTGCCCTTCATTTATTTCCTTCTCCATTTACCTGCAAGTTTTTCCTCCTCATCTTTGCCTTCCTCCTTTGATGTGTTGATCTCTTTCTCTCTACTGGTATTTGCATCTTTGTCTTCCTCCTCTTCCTCACTACTGTCTTCTTCACTGCTACTGTCTGTACAGCAGAAGGAAATACATTAGTTTATGTCATGAATTTAAAACAGCAAAAACGACTGAAAATTTTTTAAGATGATAGCACATTAAATAAAAAACCAAACAACTCCAATTTTCTCATCACTCTCTGAAACACCAGCATAATACACGTCTCTTAATGAATGTGGTGAGCCACAAACCAACTGTCAATCTCTATACTGTGGTTTCCACAATCATATAATACGTTGTTGATATCTCTAATCCCAGATTTCAAATTCAAGTTCATATTTGGCATATCTGTTATAGGGTCTGCAATGACAACTTCAAGAATCGCTACACTAGAAAACAGGATTCTAAACTAGCATGTCATTGGGATCAGAATGAGTTAACAAGTTCATTAATCATGCCCAGATCGTATTGGACAGAATATGGACAATCAAAATAACATTGAACAAATAGCAGGAAAACATGACAGATTAGACAGTATATCACCATTAATGATAAACATACACAAATCATAAGCATACAGACAGTCCACTCACTGGTGCTTGGTGGAGGGGGGCAAAGCATATACCTTGTCTGCTGTGACACTAACCCAAGGGATAGTTATGACAACAGTGAAATGATCTTGAACCATGGGTGCCACCAACTTTCCCCCCCCCAATCCTGAAACCGAGATCGGAAAATTTGCCAATCCTGAAGCATGCCGACAATATTACAACTCACAGATTAACATGATTTCAATGTTTCNTGGTACTTTTACGCACCATTTGGAAATGAGAACACCACTGTGCTCACTTTCGTCTAGCCATTTCCATTTCCACATATTCTTCTCTCCCCGATCAATGTCACTTATCGGTTCTCCACGCTTTAAACCTTGGACCGCAATCGCGAAAGGTGCATGAAGTGAAACTTGCCTAGCGGAAGGAAGACGGCTTTGAGCATGCGCACTCAAATTCTCACACACAAATCTCTTGTATGGCGAGATTATGAAAAGTCGGATCACGGCTATCAGTACGTAAAAAACGGCATAAAAACACTGTAATGCTAATGGGCCGCAAAATCTCGAAACCGGACAGCTTCGATCGGGCTGGCCGTGAATCCGGAATTCCGGCGCACGCCTGAGAAGTGGCACCCATGTCTTGAACTCACTACTCCTGAAACCACAATACTTTCAGTTTTAAAATAGTCAGATAAAAGATGAGAAGAGTTTTCACCTGAACTAGAATCATCTGAATCAGACTCTGAATCACTTTCTTCCTCCTCTTCTTCATCATCATCGTCGTCATCATCATCATCCTCATCTCCTTCATCATCAGCATCTGCCTCTGTGGTTTCAATCTTTGCCTCCAGTGGATCCTCCTCTGTCTTTCTAGGTGCTATCTCTGGCTCTTCCCGTCTTTCCCTGTCTTTGGGATTTACATCTGAAATATATAAAAGACAGGTCAGATATCAAGACTGATTTGTATGAGAGGCAAATAAAATAAATGTGAAATAGATCAAGCTTTCTAAAGATGGACATTTGGTGGTAGTGGTGTGGGGAGTGTGGTAGAAAAATATCTGGAGATGTGAAGCACGATCAGTTTAAATTTCTGTTCTCTTCAACCCACCTGTTTGTTCTTTCATTCACTTATGATATTTATGCATTACAAATAAAAGTCTCATTAACCTTGTTGAGGTATATAAAATTTAATTAAAAACAGATCAGTACGCCAGTCAACTAGCTATCCATTCAATTTCCTGCTGTCTTTCCACCTATTTGAAATCAATAATATATTATATCAAGGTGCTTGATTTCTGTCAGTAACTGCTAATTCCTAACAGGTGTATTACATTTTGTCTCAAACAGTTGAGTATCTGAAGCTGTGTTACCACTTACATCATTCTGATTTTGCTGATAAAATATGTATCTTTTCATCAATCCAAGTTGCTATCCATTATTTTCATGTCTAATGCCTGCTGAAGCTATTAAGACATGTCAACACCAAAATATCTCAGGGTTTTCAAAAGCATTTCCAAGAGACTGACCAATTTCTAACCAACTTGTACCTTCATCCTCTACAACAACCATCCTGGTGTCCTGCTCCATCTCTGAGTGTTTCTCCTCCATGTGACTGGACATCTTGGACAAGGAAGATGATGATGAGTTCCTGCTAATGTCTTTACGGGACCCTGAAAATACCACAGAAAATGAAATTAAATAAAACATGAACATGATTTTGAAACCTCTGGGAAGTCTGGCCAACAGAACTAAGGCTAGTTAACAGCAGCATGCAGAATACTATGGAATGAAAGGTTATTATGATTTCTTTCATTTACATTTCTTTTAACCTAGACCAGACAAGTCTGGCTCAAAGCTTAATTGACAGAGATCATCACTTTCAGTTATACATAATATGTACATGGTTCACCTCACTTCTGGTTTGTGTAATTACTGTGTTTCGGGATGTACTTCAATGCTTATTACAAAAGGTTTGCTTTTACCTGGAGCTATTATTGTTTAACCAGACAGTAGCAATCTCTTATAAGATGCTCGGGACAGCTGGGGTGCAAATCCAACAAAATTCTACTCAGCACATGAACTGAGTAGAATTATTATATTTCCTTTCATCAACAAACTATTTTATTGCTGTCTAAGAATTAAATTTTACTTTGAATGTCTTCACGGCTAAACTAACTTTGCAAAATTGTCTCATATGCATCAAACTCATCTTTCAGGTCCCTGCCAGATGTGAAAAGCTCTTTGGGTGAACATTGCTATGAGATGCTGCTACCAGTAGGATGGGGCAAAAATGTGCTCAAAAGGCTTTAACACCTATCAGAATCTGTTTATTATCAAGTAAGACTTATCTATGTGTCTGATTTCACACTGTCTTTTTTGTGCATGTCTATAGATCAACCTCAGTCATTCACCAAATTATGTGGTGACATGATTCTATTTTCTGCACTCAGTGGGAAGTAATAAAAATACTTACCTTTATCTTCTTGGAGCCTTGGAGGAGGTGGGAAGTGACGACCTTTGCCCTTTGACCGATCTTGGTCCCTACTGCGACTGCGATGATGGTCATCACCTGAACCGCGGTCATCAATCCTCATTTTTCCTCGCTCTTTTCTGTTGTCTAAAGAAACAGCAATAATATGTCAGTTTCACTTAACCTTGTTACCTTAACCATATCAATACAAGCCAAGCCAACTGAATACTAATTTGTAATTTATTCTTCAGAAGTTTCCGCTTATCTTTAAATGCTGAAGTAAATACCTGATACAGTGTCTGCATAGTACATGGGATGTAATGGGACGCAAACATTATCTTAACTATCTCATATGATACTAAACTGATGGTCAGTGAATCACAGACATAAAAAAGTGTAACATTTTAAAAATTACTTTTACATTTCAGCATGGAAGCTAGCATAATACAACTAAACTTTTACTTCCCTTACAACTTTACTCTGCTTCCTATGTTCCTAATCACTTCACAGTTGATAATTTCATATGAAAAGCCCCTGAAAAAGTACATAGTCTGACACCATCTACCAGCTGGTGGGATAGGGTTTTAAAAAATATCTTATTTATGAAAGAAATGGAGATGTCACAAACTCCAGAATACATTTCCTTGCAATTTCAATTTACAGGGATGCCACTCAGTTTTCATAAAATCCTCTGAAATTCACATTTTGATATAGATTAGCAACTATCATGCACTATATCACTTTAAGTAGTGATTTACAAAAGGCAAAAAATAGTTCTTAGGGAAATAAACAAATTAACAGAATATACTATGTAAGCTAAGCAAATGTCCAAGACAAACAGAGAGCAATATAATGCAAGATGTTTCTCTAAAGTCAAATTAGCAATCTCTGATAAACAGCAACATTCTATAATTTGAAAGATTTCTCTGAAGAGTGGCATCCCTAATATTATATCTGATATGAGCCAAAATCTGGGTCTATTTTACCTATCATCTGTCTTCTCTCCTCTTTCCTCTTCTCTTGCCGAGATGCTTTCTCTTTTAAATGTTCCTCTCTCATCATTCTCTCCCTTCGTCTTTCCAACTCCATTCTCTCTAATCTCTCTCTGTAGAAGAAATCAATAATATTGTGAAGAATGGTAATAACCTACTACATTCAAAATTAAATGACATGTTTATGAATCAGCTTCTGCCATAATACATCTGACAGTGTGCGGTATTACTTTCTCTCCACTCAACATCCCAAGATTTAATAAGATCAGTGAATGTAATTATTACTGTTAATTTTTTTACAAAGAATCAGTTTAAAATTAACTATTTCAATTTATATGAAGCAAATATCTCTGTCAGGTAATCGATCCTCTTCATGAACAGACCACGTATATGAAGATGGAAGTGGAACACATTTTCGAAAAGGCCAAATTATTCTCAAGATTAAGTTAAGAGGCCTTCACTACGGGCAGTGATAAGGACACCTAATTTAACGTTTGACCTATTCTTAGGGACTCTGATTACACCATTAATCCTCTGTTATTCTGACATATATCTTTACACAATTATATCTAGAAACCAGTGAATCCTTCACTATTAATTTTGAATAATGATAACTTTACTCATGAAACAAAACCATTTACGCAAGGAACAAAAAGAGTGAACTTGCAATGAACTAACTTTGCTGCAGTTTTCTCTTTTTTTTCACATCTTGCAAAGTGCTGCAATCAAAATCAGTGTTAGGTAATATTTCTCTATCCTTGAAAACAGCTGAAACCAATAAAAGATGTTATGTTATTATGATAAACCTACCTCTCCTTAATTGATTCCTCTCTCTTCCTTGCCTCTCTCTCCTTCATCTCTCTGGCCACTTCCTTTTCCTTCAACTCTCTCTCTTTTTTCCTTTCACGAACAATTTCTCGTGCATCACGGAAATCTCGAGATACATCCTTGACTTTTTCTCTATGGCCTTCTGGTTCTGTTGAGAAATACCAAAGACATCTCTTTATTTCAACTGCACTGTGAAATGTGAAAACAATATTATATCAAAATATTAGAGTTAGAGGTTAATGCATTCCACCTATTAAAATTAACAAAAGAAATATCTTTATCCTTAGTCTCACAGCCAGCTGCAATGAGGCTATGTCACAAGACAAGGTGATATTAAACTCTATAGGTATTCTGGGGCTTCCGACACCAAATGTTTGCCCTTTCAGAAACTGAGAGTGGAGTCATTTCTATGAGGAAATTTACTGTAAAATTGTTATTTAAACACAGCTGTCTCAAAATTTTTCTCACTGCATGGGAGTGCTTCATCACCATTTCAAACCACTATATCTGGGACAGAATAACACTAACACAATATTTTAAGCATGAAAATACATGAGTTATTTTGATAAGCTTTTATCGGATAACAATGTTTAGATATGATCCAAAAAGCAACTCAGGCTTAATGGTGACTGATTGCAAGACATATAATGAAGTTAAAAGGTTACATCTTAGAACATTAAAGTGTGAAACTGCATAAATGATTATATTAGACTGCATGATGACACTTCAGGGCAAGAAAATACCCTTCAGCTTTACAGCTAAAACAATCTTTTAGAGCTTAATATTTCCGAATTGTCTGGCTTAGAATAGTTTGACACCCATGAAAGGATCAATGATATGGATAAGTATAATTATCACATGGCAGGCAAAATCTGCAAGCACTTGTTCAGTTTTATGACAATTACAATACCAAAGAAAAAAAAACTCCACGCATGGGATATAATGCAAAAGAGTAATATTCTGCAAGTCCGCACAAGTGTAGTAAATGATATATAATCTGAGTGTGCATCAGGGATGCCAATGCCTGACCAAAAAAAATCCTGAAAATTGCTCGAGTGCGCGGCGTATCGACATTTTCGATGGAAACCAACCCAACTGTTGTGCTTTTAATTCTGAATCATTTTCCACAATTATAAGGCATTAAAGTAAACATTCAAACCAAATAAAGGTTAAAGAAAAG
This sequence comes from Ellobium chinense, assembly GCA_033807755.1. Lineage (NCBI taxonomy): Eukaryota > Metazoa > Mollusca > Gastropoda > Ellobiida > Ellobiidae > Ellobium > Ellobium chinense. The sequence goes on along the minus strand of JAWQUT010000026.1, from coordinate 1,985,514 downwards.
TCAATTTTAGAATAGTGTCCACATAACTTAAGGCCTAAATTTCTTCTGCACAGACAAAGTATAGAAATTAATATATCTACACACAGCAAGGAATAGCCATATCAGGGGTGAGTGGGAACTGCAAACTGTCACTTAGGATAAAAATCTAATTTTTCCTTTCATAATTTCACTTCTGAATACATCACCGTGAAATTTAAACAAACAAGGTGCAGGTTATTTTCCTTTAACCATCTCTTTACCCGTAACTTACATTTGTCATCTGCTATTTGGTCCTGATAAAATATGCACAAATGAGTAGTGCTTTGACTTGCAGAGTTCAGACTGAGCTGGATTCAATGGTTCACGCCAAGTTCACAAAAGCTGCTGAAAGCTTGGCTGCATTCTCTTTCTCTTTAATGTCCTTGAAACTCGCCGGAATCCTACTGTTTGTGTTAGATGACGATGTGACCATTCCTTGAAGTGTAGCGTAGAGCTTAGTGCCTTCTTTCCTGGTGTGCCGTACTTTATTACTGCACAGTGTGCACCACACGNGCAACTCAGGCTTAATGTTGACTGATTGCAAGACATATAATGAAGCTAAAAGGTTACATCTTAGAATATTAAAGTGTGAAACTGCATAAATGATTATATTAGACTGCATGATGACACTTCAGGGCAAGAAAATACCCTTCAGCTTCACAGATAAACAAAATTTTTGGAGCTTAGTATTTCCAAATGGTCTGACTTAGAATAGTTTGACACCCATGAAAGGATCAATGATATGGATAAGTCTTACCAGATTTAATGTTCTAACAGCTACCTCCTATAATTATCACATGGCAGGCAAAATCTGCAAGCAATTGTTCAGTTTTATGACAATTACAACACCAAAGAAAAAAAAAAACACCACGCATGGGATATAATGCAAAAGAGTAACATTCTGCAAGTCCGCACAAGTGTAGTAAATGATATATAATCTGAGTGTGCATGTATGATGGTTCTTCATCTTTCCATTGCTAACATTCCAAGAGCATAAATTCCTAAATATACCTCCCATCTGCGACTGCAAAATGCACTTACTGTTGTCAAAACGTGCACGTTCCTTTGAAGAGACACGTTCATGGGACCTGTGTTTGTCTCGTTTATGTTTATGGCTCTTGTCTCTGTGCTTCTGTGCTTGCACAGGGGGAGGTTTAATTGTCAAGCTTCCTCCTTCCTCTTCACCATGGTCTCCCGCTTCTCTGTGGAAATAAATGAGGAATTATCAATTAAACCAAAATACAAGAGTACTATTACAATAAGACTTAATCTTGCATACCATCAGCTATGACTTGCATAGCTTTAATTGTAATGAAAAAAAATTTTAAAATAACTTTAAATTCTGCTTCACATTTCCTGCCTTTTTTCTTGTGTATTAATAATCACATCACAGGTCACAGTGTGCTTCACAGAACAACAGTCACAAAGTCAGTACTTTATAGTACAGTGTGACAGCCAAATTTCCATCATATCTTCTTAGTTGATCTATGTGAGAAGTCCATGCCTCTTCCTTCTCCTCTTTCTCCGTATTCCATTGCGAGAGTAGTGTCCTTTGACTTTGATGCTAGACAGTGTATATCTCAACTCAAAGAAATTTGTAACTTTCTGTTATAATTGTATCAATATAAGTAACAAGAATACAGGCTCACAGCCTACTGCTGTATGTTTACTGCAACAATGAGGCCACTGTAGCTTTTGTTTGACAAGACAAAAACAATCCTTTTGACTCCCTTACAGCTCTGTGTGAGTCAACTTAAGCTGTTTGCATAATGTGCCTAAGCAGAGTGAAATAAAATGGGTACATTTTTTTTCTGCATCCGAGTAGGACTGTAGAAAGTTCTACTTACATGATCTGAACATCATCATCTTCATCTGCTGTTCGTATGTGAAGCTTGGCCTCAGGAGGTAACTGATGGGACTTCTTACTTTTCTTGCTCTTTTTCTTTTTCATGTGCCTCTCTGGGCTAGGTTTGAGTTCCCCTTGTTCATAGGGGCTTCTCTTGTGCTTGGATTCAGACATCGTAGAATCAGACTGCGACTGCAAACAGCAATAAAATGACCATAAAAGAAATGAAGTTACAATAGAAATTGTGGATTGTGTTTTTGCACATGGTACTGCACTGAATTCTTGCTGAATCCAGAACTTCAGCAAATTTTCTTAAGCAATATATTTGGACATTCACCTACAGCTTGGTTTAGGGTAGAGAATAGGGTTAAGGAAGAAAAAAAAACAACAGCAAACTTTGGACAGTCCTTACTAGACATATTCACTTCTAAGTTCATATGCTGGATCCCATTCACTGTTTTACCAACCCACCCTCAGAGGCTCAGTGGTTTCTCTGAGTCTGAGTGAGAGGAATTCCGAAGAGACTCAATCTGCTGCTCTGAAAAATTCTCTTGACGGACATTAAAGGTTAAAGGCTTGTCTCGACTGATGCTCATGTCTTGACAGGCATTAGAGCTAAGATTAAAGGGTTAGGGATAGGGAATAGGGTTTGGATTCCATCACTAAGGAAGCACAAGCTCCAGTTATGGGGTGAGTCTCATTCAGAATTCTTTTTACTTTTTGTTTCTCTAGACCACGCAATCTATTTCAAAAGTTCAAAATCCCCGCTAAAAATACATCGAAAACATGCCAATTGCTCCTTTCCCCACACTCCAAAGATTGCATTACTTAAAAAAAAAACTGAGGCTAAAAATCCCTCCTGATGCAAAAATGAAAATCGCTCCTTAAATTTAGTGAAGGGTTATAATATCGATAGTGTTCTATGGATCAAGAGGGTAAACCAAATGGCCAAGTCTTGTTAGTTCCGGTGTTTTTTAAAAAACAAAATCGCAGACATCTGGTCTCTGACTCTGACGATATGAACTTTGTTCCTGCATGCTGTTTTCGTTGCTATCGTGTGAATGAAAGGAATTCTGAATAAAAAAGGATGGTAGTACAGAATTTGCTCTCTTTTACTTGTGACCAAATATTGCTCAACTTTGACCCCACAGAAATCAGGGTTATGGGTCAAAACTATGGAATATTTTCTTACAGTTGATCTCTATGGCACCTCCCCGATCAACTGCCACGGCGATTTTCCCAATTTTAAGGCCGCTACTAATTACTATGTGCTTTTCCGGTTCTTGCATGATGTGTTGCTTACAGCATTTTTAGGAAGGCGCCATTGTTTTAAGTGGTAACCTTCTCTAGGCCAACGTGCAATTCACATTTGATTTTCATAGTCATACTTTGTGGCAGAGATAAAAAGTCTAAATTACTGATATTTTAAAAGAACTGTAACATTGGCACACCTGTGAAGTGTGAGCCCATTAAATAATTGTGCCGAATCTAACATCTGGATCACGAATTTGTAGTGGCATACAAAAGATTCCGACACGGAGAGTGGTAAATGTTGCAATTTTTTCTGTTTTTCAGTCTTTATCCTTTGGTCCAGCATCTCTTTTGTGTTCTGAAGGACAGTTTCTTTTACTATTTCATCTAACTTGATTGATATTGAAGAATCTTCTTTAAAAATGCTGAGCTTTTAACTTACTGTCATCTATGATAGATCTAGATCTACACATAACAAAAAAGTCAACAGCACTGGTCTTAAAAAACATCGTGATCCCAAAAACACGGCAGGAGAGAACACGAACTTTCAAGTAAGAAACTATTAAATCCAAGAGCTTCGGCTGTTCAGAATAGAATTTGAAACAAATATAATTTTTTTTAATTGGATTTGGAAACTATTTTAAGCTGAGATGAGCATTTTGCGGAAAGATTTCCGCAGGCAACAACCCCCGAAATAAGAACATACTAAAGATATACCCTACCCCTAGATAACCCTAACCCTACCCTTACCCCTAACCCTACCCTTACCCCTATAGTATAACCCTACCCCTAACCAATGGGTCATTGCCTGCGGAAATCTTGCCCATTTTGCTATTGATTTCATATTTCAGAAAATAGTCTCCCGCGAATCGTTCAGAGCCGCGATATTCGGATATTCAACCACCCAAATGATGATGCCCAAATCCAATGCCCAGTAGTGGTGGGCCGATCCCTGATTTTGAAAAGTCGACTCGGCTCAATCTTTTGGTGGCCTGGATTGTAAGGATCGATTAAAGTAAAGCTCAATCTTTTAAACTCGAGCTTTTTCGGAACCTGAGAGAGGGAAAGAAAGGCCGCGGTAAAGGCTGGCAATGCAGCCATCAGATCATCTAAAGATTGAGTATAGCGGCTTGCAGTTGCACAAGCGATCTGTTTATACAATGTCATCATAAATTACCTTCCTCGTGGATGGGTCTTTTCAGTCTCAACATTCTCACGTGCTCCTCTATGCTCTGCCACTACCGCTACCGCCCTCCCACCCTTAGTTTCACAGTTATTATTTTGCCCTCCTTTCCCTCACCCCCACCCCCTCCAAAAAAAGGAACCAAAACTTCAGTCGAGCCAGATTAAAGTGATTCAAAAAGATCAGAGCAAAACTCGATCTTTCTGACTCGAGCCGAACCTGCTGACTCAATTAGGCCTAATCGAGCACAAGTAAAGATCGACTTGGCTCGATCTTTTGAATCGTACTGCCCAGCCTTAATGCCCAACAGGCCAATACGTCAATACCTTAACTTTATGATAAAGATGACATGATGGCCACCGTAATCAGTAATGTCTCCCCTAACTTTTAGGCCCTAACTCATATAACGAAGATGATACTGCATCCTTGGGAAGGATTTCCATATGTGGTAACTCTTACAATTATGGTCAGTACCTTAATTCTGAATAACGTACTAATACAACCCTAAACCTAATCCTATCCCCCTAATCGCCTAACGGCCTAACCCTAACCCTAAGTCCCTACCCTTAACTTATTATGGTGACATGGATTATCGGCAGTCTAACAACAGAACGATCAAATGCCAACTTCATAAATGAAAAATGAACTGGAAACATAGGTAAAACACTAATTTGTCAATCTTACCTTTGAAATATAATAGATTCTCGTGTCAATATCCATTTCCACGGAAACACAGCTCAGAAAAGTGCGCGTTACCACAGTCTTCCGCCATTTTGAAAGTGTCATGTATTTTCGGCAGCGAGGTTCCGCTATGGGGTGGGCGTGGCAGGGTGCATTCAGACAACTATAACTTGCAACAAACGTGGAGACAGGTTTAACTGAAGAACTCACAACTTTTAGATGAAAACTTTGTGCACCTGGAAACTATGAAAGTTATAAATTCCAATGCTGAACTTGAAAACTTGCAAAACATGGAAAACAAGAAGGTTGCCATGTGGACTATTCCTCCATTGCTGGCTGGTTATGGCAAGGACAGATGTAGGTATCACCCAGCCTGACAACTTTAAAGGGGGTACAAAATGAAACATGGG
>JAWQUT010000026.1:1958592-1976042 GCA_033807755.1 Ellobium chinense | reverse complement strand
AAAACAACAACAAAAAAAAACACTGCATATTTTAAATAAACATGAAAGTAGACATTTTTTTCCTGTGATCCTGACAACCGCTGCTGAAAAAACGGTGGCTCAGCACCTCGACCCAGTGTCAACTGTATGTAGTGTTGAAAATGCTCCTTCACTGCCTTCCCTAGTCAAATTCACTGCTCAGTTTGGCCGAAGAAATAGCTAGTCCCGTTTGTTTTTCTTTAAATCGGGACTTTCCCATACGGGGGTTTCCCCCTAGACGTCTTCCGGAGAGTAAGCTACAAGATAACTCTTTGCAAGTCACCTTTCAGAACCAGCCAGCCAGCCAGCCAGCCAGCCAGAACAATTTCCTATTTGCCATGGCCTCAAAGCGTTAATCTGTCCCTGCGGAAAATTGCATTTCAAATCCCCAAAATTTGCACCAAGAACTGCAAACTTTGCAGGCAAAAAGTGGTAAAAATTGCGCCCACATCTGCAAAAATGTGACAAAAATAGCTTTCTAATTGTATCATATTTACCATCACGTCGCATTATTTACTATTGAAATGTTGCAAAAATATAGAAATGAAACACACTTTCTGTATTTCTGTTCAAGCATTATTGCGATGTTGTCAGAAAAAGTGCATTGTTTGGCTAAAATCAGCAAAATTTGCACCAAATTTGCAGAGAATGCCTAAATTTGCAGAAGTTTGTAGAACTGCAACTAGGTCTCAAAAATGAGGAAATTTGCGATAATTTACGATCGCAATTTTNGGGGGGGGGGGGGGGGGGCAGGTTAATGACAAGGTAATGTTGATAGCTGCTGTAAACAAGCGTTCTGATTGGATAATAAAGCTGCGGTGTACATAAAAAGTGGGCAGAGCTGACCTAGCTTAGCCGTGTGGAGGCCTCGACTGGTCTAGTTTAGCCTCGTGGAAAGCTATTTTTAACCGTTTTCAGAAAGATCAGTTACAAAAAGCTGTTTCTGTGTAAAGTTTCACACCGGATAATTTGTCGACACAGCAAAAGCGACTACCCTCCACCCAGCACTCAAACGCAGGAGAAAGCTGCGTCTCTAAACAAGTTTAGAGTCATCTAGAACCCCCCCAACTCTAGTCATCACTAGTTACCAGTACATTACGATAATCTTACATGGATTTGTCCCCATCCTCTCCTCTAACCCGAACATTCCTGTTGGCTTGTACCGTAACAACCATTTCGCACAATGCTTGACTGGAAACTTTGCTGCTCCTGTTTACATGTTGAGGGAACCACATATGTTAAAAAGCTGAACTGCCAACACGAAAACACGGTGGGAAACGTCTGGCCTTCGTCATCAGCCGCGAAATGGAAACCTTATTGTCATCATTATCCCTGACGGGGCTTCCTATCAAGTTATTAACGCTATCAACACACTATCGAGATCTCGGAGAAATGGGTGCTCTGTGAGAACAGGTGAAGCACCCCCTCGGGGAATTTCCGATGCGCCTCTGACCTTGACAGGTGCGCGTGCGATGAGTGAGGCAGGCTCTCACGGCGAGACTTGAGCCTACCTGAGTTTACTATGCAACCGTTACCTTTCCTCACTACTAAAGAGGCGTCGCTAGAATGGAGGTACATGTAATTTGGGGACAGGGATACAAGCGTACCTTGCAGACTTTATTCCTCCTTCGTTAAGTTTGTTGGCAGTGGCAGAATTATGTGTATGTCATGTCACAAGAAATACTTTTTGATTCCAGTCATGGGAAAGGATTGGTTCAGCCCAAGACAGATCCCTCTTGAGTACCATGATTGGAAGGATGGTCAAATATTGTCCATGTTAAAACGTGAGTTTTCAATCCTATGTCTGTGTAATGAACAGAGGCAGAACAGGAAGAAAAGACCACATTCCATAATTTATTCATAAACTGACGATGTAGTCAATTTTTGACAGACAGACATCACCCCTCCCCTTTTTTCAGCTACTCTTAAGATCACATGCACGGTGCCAAAGGAAAACCTGTAGCTCCGCCATCGGGCACCACTAGGAAGCCTGATTACTCAGGCATGCTTCTTTATTTATAGTCTTACGTCTGTGAGCAGTTACACACTGTTTACGGCCCACTGAAAACAGCGCGTTTTTGTTTCCATTTTTCCGTGTTTATTTCTTTCTTATTTTCTTCTCTCTCCCATCCCTTTCTGACAAACAGAGATAACGGTAGTCTAATAAGAAAGGGGAGATGAAAGCATTACCACCAAAAAATATCTATGTCTAGCTCTCAGTCCGGGTGATGTGGCTCCGTGCGAGGGAAGCCAGTTAAGAAGCTGTGTGGATTATTTTTCTCATCTTTCCCCCGATAAATGTGTTACCATTCTTCTTGTGTTATTGCACAATCATCGAGAGAGAAAGTAAAGGTGTGGGTCTACTTATTCAGTGTGTGACAGTACGTATCTGAAAACACGTTAAATATACTATCATGGAAATGTTCATAGACATTTGAAGCTTTGGTTAGTTCAGTGTAATTAGGCTCTACATCATGTGCACTTTTTCTGGGTAACGTTGGTGTTATAGATTATGTGAGCCTTGAATGATCGTGGAATGATGTCATAAATACAACTGATGGAGTTACTCAGATCACAGATTATCTGTCATTTCCATGTTAGCTGGGTATTTTTGGAATCTATATTCCATGTGTTTTTCTTCCTTTGGACAAGAAAAGCGTAATTCAAGAGCAGCGTGTTTGTTTAGTCAAAAGAAGAACTTCGTAATCATCCGCTGCAACGTCTGAAAAAAAAATGGAACCGCGGTGTCAATGTGGATGTAATAAATAGTATAACGCGTGTTTCGTTTTCTCCATTTATTCTGCTGGCACGGAATTTTACCAGGGTTTTGTGTTCATCTTCTGTGTTCAGGGAAGTGAAATTCGAAACGGATGTTCTTTTACGTGTCTTGGCAAGTGTGACGTCTAAAACAACCTTGTGAAATTTTTGTTTCGTCTTTTTGTGATCTTCATACGAAAAGAATGAAGGCAGAGCAGAGCGGTTTTGTTTCCGCTTGACAGAATCAGAGAAATATATCTTTCTCTCTCTCTCCGCGTAGTCTTGGCAGTTGTAGAACAAAGTATTTTTAAAATAGTTATTATGCTTGTTACGTAAGAAAATGAAGGACCTGTAGTTTTCCACAAATTCTTGCTTTCTTTCTTTTCTTTCTTTCTTTCTCTCTTTTTTCTTTCTTTCTTTCTTTCTTTCTTTCTTTCTTTCTTTCTTTCTTTTTCTACTGACGAATAAAAATACCTGACAACCTCTAGTAAAAAGACTACCTGAAAATGACTCACAAACCTTAAATCGTGTTTCAAAGGTATGAAAATAGCCATTTCGTGAGAGCGTGGGAAAGTTGAGCGCAGATATCTCTTCCGTGACATCAGCTTTCAAAGGTTTTTTTTTCAAGGAAGGCATTAAATCGGCTCGCATCAACATAAAAGCATACTACCTGTCTTCATTATGCAATGAGGAAGTATACACACAAGAGACCATGATATTTCGCATGAACAATGCGAACTCTAGTCTAAGCCACACTTTGCACATAAATTAGGATTGCCTCCCATTTCTCTGAATGCTAATTGCCATCAAGATTCAATATTTATTTATTCTGTCTCTCCACAGACATTCTCCACAAAACAATAACACCTGAAAAAACGTGTACATAAGTCACGCAGCCTTTCGTTACTGTTTCTGAAACGGCATGTAGACCTCCAGGGCGCTAACATATCATTATACGCTAATAGTTTGCGGGCTACAGGTAAAAAAAACCATAGTCGATATTCTGAGTTTTCTTTGTATAGACAGCGCAAATTATTCTCAATAAAGCTATTTCCTATTTGAGGGCATAATAATTCTGATGGTTTCTGAGGAAAGAACTTATGTTGGTTTCTCCACCAACATTACTTATCACTATCTTTGATTTTTCTTCTGCAGAGTTATGATCTGTGTCAATGCTCATCTCCCACCTAGATAATTTTGCGACAGTGCAAATACCCATGATATATCAACAGAACTTAGACATGAACTTTGTTGAAACAGAGAGATGTATTCAAATAGAACCAATGAATGTTTTCAAAAGCAGCTTTGACAAGATAAGCCCTTTTGTCAGACGACCTGAAATCAGTAACTGACACAGTATCTTCAGGAAAACACGCGAAATATTTATCGGAGACCTGAGGTCGTCATAATGCTGAAGTGCCACCTTCCACCCACTCCCTACTCCATCTCAAAGTTTGCGGCACACCATGAAGGGACAGTGGTGGTGAATACATGTTTGTCGGAAAACACTGATTAAGATCATTTCATACTAATGCTGCGGGTTGTGGCACAGTTTGGAACTCTCAAATCACTTCTATAGTTCAGTGCAGAGTTTTGATATAGATATATATTTGGGTGGCAGAGCTGTCGATTGTGAATTATGTGAAAAGAACAAGAAACATGGCATACAAGTTGGGTCAAAGATATCAATCAAATATGGATATTGAGGCAGTGCGGTTATCACCCTTGACGACCTTGACGGTCAGTTTTTTTCAAAACGACCGCCATATAATGATTACTGGTATTCATCAGAGCGTCATCCAGAGCACAGAGCCTATGCTTAATTCTTGCCGTTAATTTTTCTTAGCTATTTGTTTGTAAAAATGGGTCTCTGGAAGAACCTTTCCTGCATTTTTATTTGCTAACGTATTTTACTAATGTGATATAATAAAAAAGAATAAAATGCGAAATGACTCGTCCGAGACACATGTTTCTTGTAATACTTTAAAAATTTTTCTGATCACGTCATAGCCTGTTTAGAGAGAATTGTATGCCACCTCACTATCATTTTCGCGAGGAGGGCAGATAGGATGACGGGTCTAGAACGTGACAGACATTTGTGAAGAAGAGTATCTTGATAAGTTCACGAATGGAAGTGAAATCGCCAATACCTTGGCAGCTGAAGCGCAGATTAGGGGCATACTGTAGCAGGAAAAATTAGGTATCTTAAGAGAAATTACGAGAAGACCAGTGAAGGAGTAAGAGAAAGACTTGGAAGACAACAGACATTTGTACGAAGAGCCTCATGATAATGTCAAGAAAGGAAATGAAATCGCAAAAAAGAGATACCTCGGCAGGTGAGGCGCAGATTAAGGACATTCTATAGCAGGAAAAAGCAGATGTTTCAACTCACTGAAGACTGATAAGTTTTTGAAATTGGTTCATATGACATAGGATTATCGTACTGAGACTATAAACCTTCCAAGAATAGTCTTCGATATGGCAAAAGAGAGTTGGATTGGCTTAGTTAATGTGCAAGTCATCCTATATATCATTAGCAAGGTGCGAAGAGCAAGACGTCACAACATGGGCTTAGTCTTCAGACGGTGCGCAGTAGAGAACGTGTGTACACCTCTTCTGTCGTCAGTGCGTTAAGAGAAACGGCAAGAAGACTGAAGGAGGAGAAGGGGAAGGGGAAGAAGAACTTGGAAGTCGTAGTGAGAAATGGGAGGCATAAAAGGACGTGGGTGATACGGTAAACTCGTTACACGGAATAGAAAATCAATCAGCTCAGTAAGCAAACTATTGAATGCATTCTCGGCGGCTTTGGGCCTCGCAGTAAGAACATGCACGGCCATATCCAGAGTGCAGTGATGGATGACATTCCCAGCAAATGAAAACAACTGAAATGTCAAAAACTTGTAGAGTTAGTTCAAAGCTGTTCTCTGAGCTCAGTCTAAGCAAACATGAAAATGAAAGCTACAGAAAATTGATATTCTTAATTTACATTCAGTCATGGAGAGGGATTACACATAACCACCAAGGGCTGATTTGCAAAGTGTTGAAGAGCAATGGCAAAGCTGTTGCTTCGAGATTCAGAATTGCCTTAATGATATAATAGACCAACTGTGTTGAAACACTGCCAATTTAATCGTTCTCTGTGGACTCCCTCGCAGTGGGAAGCGAAATGCAACACAGTACTTAGTGTGTCGTGAATCATTCCTGCTCTTGTAACTTAAATCAGCATTTTTTTTTAAAGCTAGAGGCTTGTATTTCAGCACTAGGCACGGCGTTGCACACAGCACACTAGCACACTTCTGACTGACGATGAAGGTGAAGGAGCGTGTCTTTGTAACCAGATTTATGTATAGACAAGGGTGGGGTGAAATTAGGATGTTTCTGTTACTCATATCTATTACTCCATTTTGAATTCAGCAAGTCCCTTCAAGAATTGCCTGATAAGATTAGGTTTAGGGCGTGCCACAGGGGAAAATTGAGACATGCAGGGTAAACTGTAGCATATAATTGTGAAATGATGCCATTATTATCTTCCATGATGTCACAGTTATATCTGTGTACACTCTGGTATGAATCAATAAAGAATGAAGACACAACATATTAAAATTATCAAGAAACTGTCCCAACTGTCGGTATTGTAATTTTTTTCTACATACACATCGAATTTTGCTAATGTTAGCGGTTAGCAAACTGTCATTTTCATAGCAAAAATCAGCGCTTAAGTGCAATTGTCTGATAAATGCCCAAATCCAAATTTTCCAGGAGAAGACAAAAAATACTTGAGAACTTGCGCACTGACAATGGGATCTCTTGCCATCGTAAGAATTACAAGTTGAAATGCATGTTGAAGTTTACTAAGGGTGTATTCAGCACTGAAAAACGAATGTAATTCTTAGTTAGTAAGAGCATCCATCATAATGCGCAAGCTCTCAATTATCTCATTTTCGTAAAGTGGCGCTTAGCAAAGTAAATCTTTGGAAGGTTAAGCGCCACTGGTCAATGCGGTGCAATGTAAAACACAGATCAGTGTGTTGAGTTAGAACGTACTGAGCCAAAGTCCCAAGAAAAACATTTTTTTTTAACTGATTTTGGTCACCAACATTGCTTGGTGCAAAAATCCGACAATGGCTCATGGTGGGAAGAGCATTAGGTTTTTCATTAGTGACATTTTGTGAAGTGCCTGAACAAGTGGGTGCAATATTCCGATATAATGTTCTCCTTTCGGTAAATTATATAAAGAAATATCTCACAGTTCCTTTCGCATTATGAAACTATTGAATTGAGGTCTGAGTATATGAAATATTTACGAAATTATTGACAGCCCAAACTCTGAGACAAATGGGTTTAGTAGCCTATGCAAAACTTGAGAACAATCAAATTCTTCTTTTCTCCCACTCGACAATTGTCCTTTTGATTTTAAATAAACTTTCAGTTCTATAACTTTCATCAATGGAAACATAGGGTCCGCCATATTGGAAGTGAATGAACTCCGAAAACATGGATCGCATAAATTTTGTTTCGTTACCGAAAAAGCCTATAAACCCTGTAGTGAAAGCACTATAGTAAAAAGACGTCAAAACCAGAATTTCAGTCAAGATGGCTTTTATCGTATCCATACGACGAAACGCATGTAAACATCGTGAAACATGTTAAAAATGCAAAGGGCCTGAGAGGAAGACTGCGAAAGGTATGTGTATATTCAAATTTCACACAATGAAGAACAAGAGAGTTAGGGAAAGAAATGGAAAACGGAGTGTCCTCGTATAAAAAGATCAAAAAACCTACAGTTGGAATAGCCCCACCGAATAGAGTCACTTTATCTTAGGGAATACAGTATTATATAAAGCCAAGAAGACTACTACAACAGCAGCCATAATTTAACATTTGGATGACTGCTGGAAAGGAAGGTCGAAAAATTTTGGGAATGCCCTTGTTGCAAGGAAGCAGATTCCTCGAGCAAACAACAAATCTGACTCACACAGCAATCGTCTCATTCAGTTCTTGGGATAGAACTGGAACGCAGACAATAAATATTGCAGAACTGGGATCTGTCCTCGCTCCTTCATTCCTTCACAGCTTCCACCTTACGTTTCCCACATGACGTGGCTGTCTCTCGTGTGAGATATACTACTTATACCGTATTTCTTACTCACCGTCATGGGCGTACCTTAGATCACATGGAATGGAGATGTTCTTTTTTGCTACCTCTTTTCCCTCCCCATATGGCCATGGGGTATTAAAGAGGGCTTGAGGATGTGCATAGTGCCTGCGATTTCCGAATTCATCGGGGATGAGATACTAACAGGGTCGGTCTATCGTCCACTTCTCCCATCTCTAGCCCTACAACTACCGAAGGAGATATACGCCTCCGCGTATTCCCAAACCGATGTGAGTAGAAGAATGTAAGAGATTGATGGGTAAATTCCTTACACTTCATTGGCCCCCACGTGTCTAATCTCTGCTCCCAATACGCAAGGTGTTGGCCTGTTTGTTAACATTAACTTGAGTTGTGAGGATTCTGTTGGTTAACATTTTGAAGAGGTCTGTGAGAAAATGCGAGATCAGCCTTTGTCTCAGAATTTCTGCATTCACATGAACGCGACCGCTCCACCACACCCGTTGACCATATTCTGAATGCACGAGCTGGAGGGGTGAAACAGCTGAATAACAAATGGTAGTACAGTTAACACAATCGTTTTTTGGATCGAGTAAACTGGACCATGCTCTTCACGGGTCTCGTTATTCTTAAATAAGGCAAAGTCAAAGACGGAATTGGAGTCAACTGACTGCATTAACCAGGTGGTCAAATTACCCAGAGTAAGTGCTTTCAGGATTTTTATGTACGTGTTCTTCATCATATTACACGAAAGCGGATGTTTTTAATTTTAAACCGGAACTGGGAAAGGAGAAAGCCTGCACTTGAAACGCTAAACGTGGATTTTAAGAATATACGGCATAATGTTTACTGGATGACATCCTTGATTTGAACAACGACGACGACGACGACGACAACAACAACAACAACAACAAAAAACAACAACAACAAAATCTAAGAATGAAAATAGTAGGAAGTTTATTACATGATACACAAACTATAATCATACATGTCTTTAAAAGAGCTCTATAAACTTCATAATGTAAATATTTTCATGGACATTTTAGTATAATATCAAGCTTTTGATTCATTTGATTGTACTTTGCGAACCAGTAATGGAAGTTTTGATCTGAATGATTCCAACTCATTGTGACGGATTCTAATGTGTTTTCTAGGTCAGCATCTTGTAGCTATTTACAGCACCCTAGAAAGGGCTTGTGTTCTTATCAGAGACTTCTAAACGACACCAAAATATATATACCGTTGATGAAGATCATCCGGAATATTATTATCACCAATGTGTTTCTGTTGATGTGGTTTTTTTTTTTTTACTTAATTGCTGCTATGGCTGTTGCTCTATTTGATGAATTGTGTTTTCTGATGGAGTGTTAATGGAGCCAGATCTATTCATCATTACTTTGTATTTCACTGAGATTGAGAAGACAAAAGTGGTAGTAATGTTCTCATTATTCTTGGCTTCAAAGTAAGTGTAAACAACACCTAAAGTGTTCCATGACCGGTAAACGAGGCTGACAATGTCTTTAAGAGTTACATGTGTTTTGTGTTTCGCTACAGCAGCAGCTCAACATATGGACTAGTCTAGTGATTTACGGATTTATCGCCCGTGACTGGAAACCAACATCGGTTACTTCCCGCTCCCTGGCACCATAGTGTCTTCAGGTGAGTACACACAGGTGAAGCTGAATACTAATTTAATGCGTGGTTCTTCAAGACCTTGGAAGATCCAGTATTAGACAAAAGCGAGGCCTGTAGTTACTGCATATGATAAGAGAATGTGCTTTATGGCTCTACGTAATAGCTCATGCCTCTATAAATGCGAATTCCTTTGTGTACGAAGTCCTTCGGTCGGTACGTTATATCAACGTCGGTCGGTATGTTATGTCAACGCATCATACTGGCCAGCAAGAACGCAGTTAATGCGAATGATGTCCCATGTGATGAAGTAGGTACGTTCCTATCCCAATAACGCGGACACTGAGGAATGTAATACATGCATTTCCAGAGACGAGCGCTGTTTCTAAGAGAGAACATTCTTTCTTCATTCCATCATTCGATCTGTGTTAATCATGTACAGGTACCAAAAGAAAGAAATATTTGACGGTTCTCCCATCCCAAGCGCTTGCAGGTATGTCTTTTGAAGGCCTTGAGAAGTATAAAAGTACCGCACACATTGACACATTAGGTGATATTCCACAGATTAACTCAAGCACAAATTTTGCGATCATTTAGTGAAGAATATGTTAAGGTGATTCTAATGATGTTATCGTTTTTATGAAGGACCGTAGAAATTTAAGGATGTGAGAATTTTATGAAGAGTAATGTCTGGTCACCAAATGATGAACTGATGGTTGCATAATATGATCTGAACCTGGTATTCTCTAACTGGACATTTTCCCCTTAAGAACCTTATTGTCTCAAGAACCGCCGCCACGTCATTGATAAATGAAAAAGAAACTGAAGTTCTGACGTCCCTTATTTACGTTTAGTTCTTAGATGAAACAGTTGATATAACAAACGCTGATTGTTTTCTCCATATGGGAATAAATCAAAGTTGAAAATACTGTATGAGATACTGAGACTCCGAAACCTATGATAACTCGATATCACCCACATTGGCACTTAAGAGTTCTCAAGGGGCGATTTGTGGAATACAGCCATTTTACGTAAACATGGATGATAGGCCTACACGTATTACTGTCTGTAGCCATCAACTTTATTAGTTTCTACTGTTTTTATCTTCACAAAATAAGGAAATATGCTTTCCAAACGGACATAATCACCATTCTTGAAGCCAGATACAAAGTCTTGGGATAATTATGTTGTGCTATTTTTTCAGGCCTGCAGGGCAAGAAGGGATTAAAAGTTCCTTTGCATAGCTTGACCGTCATTTAAAAGAGTACGAAGAGATGATGGCCCCTCTCAGCCCCACCACGGAAACCGTCGAATCTTATGAAAGGACCATTTATACTGCATGCATCAGAAGGTCACACCCACGCCTCCTACTCTTACCATGAGCTCTTGTCTTATGTCTATACCGAGACTAAACGACGTGTTGAGTTAACAAATCCGGCCGTCGTAACCGCTGAAAGACGTTATATAAACCACTGCTCTGATGTTTTGGCTTAGTGAGATAGGAGTACTTTCAGAGTGCTAACACGCAGGGAATGGAAGGGAACAGAAAATAAGAGGGAAAAAAAAGAGGAAAATAGAAGGTCTAGGAATGCAGAATTTTATCAGATTTAGACAGCAGACGAGTAGGATGCTGTAGGTGAGTATAGGCTTACTGAGCTATAGTAAATATGAGCACAGTTATGCTTTGTAATACTGAGCCATAGTATATATGATAAGGCTGGGCAGCTCGAGTCAAAAGATCGAGTCGAGTCGATCTTTACCAGCCGCTCGATTCATCGAGTCAGCGAGTTCGGCTCGAGTCAAAAAGATCGAGTTTTGCTCCGATTTTTTTGAGTCGCTATAATCTGGCTCGACTCAACATTAATCGAGCCACACGCTCGGCGCAAAGTTACCGCGGCAGTGTCGCACCTTCTACAATCTAATTAGATTTAATTGAGATTGATAGCAGGAATGGGCTGGGAGGAGAAGGATCGTGACTAAGCGTTAAAGTTTGGTTTAGTACCGTCGATGCTAATTGGGTAACAAAGGGCTCTAATTTGTGAGATACTATGTGCGTGTGAGTGTGTGTACGTTTGTGTATGTGTTTATATGAATGTGAACATTTAGGGTGCCAGATGAGATTCAGTTACTGAACAACTGATAGGACCTATCCTAGACTGCTCTTTCTATAATAAAATGAAACAATAACTGAATGACTGAAAAAAATAAACAACCCTGAAGTAAAAAATGAAACGGCCCCCAGAAGTCAAAAGAAGGCCCGAAAAAAAAATGCCACGCTGCTTGTACGCGTACTAACTTTTTTTTTTTTTTGGAGGGGGATGGGGGTGAGGGGAAGGAGGGCAAAATAAGAACTGTGAAACTAAGGGAGGGAAGGCGGTGGTGGTAGTGGCGGAGAATAGGGAGCACACGAGAATGTTGAGACTAGAAAGACCCATCCACGAGGAAGGTAATTTATGATGACACTGTATAAACAGATCACTAGTGCAGCTGCAAGCCGTTATACTCGATCTTTAGTCGATCTTATGGCTGCATTATCAGCCATTACCGCGGACTTTCTTTCCCTCCGATACCGAAAAAGCTCGAGTTTTAAAGATCGAGCTTTAATCGATCCTTACGATCCGGGCCACCAAAAGATCGAGCCGAGTCGACTTTTCAAAATCAGGGATCGGCCCATCTCTAATATATGAGTTATATACTGTTGAATTTAAAGAGTCATGAGGAGAGACTTGAAAATGTGCTATATATGAGGTTTTGTAATTCTATGTTTGGCTTAAAGTTTATGGATAAACTGAATCATAAAATCATGAGTGTAGGAAGCGTACAGTCATACTGATATAATGACATTAAAAGAGATTTGTAAGCTGTTGCTGTAATTGCTGTAATTGATAAGTGTTCTACCAAACCTCGCATAAGTGCACTCTAAACTTGAGCATGAAGCAGTCGGATTATCAGAAATGCATTTCTTCTTTCCCTTACTCACAGCAAAATTGGCTTCAAATCTGGGCATCTTCGGTTTAACTAATTTTAATCTGCGACCTTTTTCCTTTTTTTGTTTTTGTTTGTTTTTAAATATTTAGTTGTTTTTCTTTTGGCTGTATTTGCCAAAGGTAATCGGGAAAGGGATGGTTATATTATTTCCCTTGATATAAAAAGACTTCAGAACTGACTTGCTTAAATGTAGAAACTGTTCTTCAGTTAGTATCGATTAGTCTCTTCTGTACCTTCGTTACCTAGTAGCCTTCGTTTAAAATTACGGCATCGCAAGGGGATAAAAACAACTCGCGTAATTATAGAGCGCAAAGCTCAGGGTTCCATCAGTTGTAGTGCTGCCAGAGAGGGTTAATCCATCGTTATGGCATCGCAAAAAGATAAAAACAGCTCGCATAATTATAGAGTGCATAGCTCAAGGTTCCACCACAAGTGCTACCAGAGAGGGTTAATCCATCGTCAGCAGTAACTAGGTCAGGCACCCACCTTGTTGATGAACGCGCTGATAGCTGTGGTGATGTATGCATCTACCGTGTGAGACTGAGAGTGTTTTTTGTTCTTAGGTTGCTCGAGGTTCACTCCTGGCATCACACGGCTTGCAAGGTTTCGATTGAGAAAACAGAGTAAGGAAGTAGTCTAGGGCATAAACTCGATCCATCTCGTTGGCTCTGGAGAGTATTGATACATTGGTTGATAGGATCAAGGCCGAAGCAAAATCATACGTTCAACCCTTTCCCATTTCCTTTGGAATTTTTTATAAAGTTGCCCTCTGCGATATTTGAGAAGTTTCGCATTAACGATGGAATCTCTTACCATCAAAGAAGTATACCAACTCTGCGTGTTGAACGATGTAAGCGTTTAAGGATTAAAGTGTTGATTATTCCCGCATCACTTGCGAAATATTTGTGTTTGTAGAAAGTGGGACATAAGTTTATCCCCTTGAGCACTGTCTCATCTAATTCAGACTTTCTCTACCTCAGACTTTCGTTGAAAGACTTAATTTCTCAAAAGCAGTGGCGAAGGCAACAGCAATCGAAACAGAACATCTTCTACACACAAGAAATCAACATAACAACATCAACAATATCAACGGTACCGTTACCAACAGCAGCGGCAGCAGCAACAGCAGGAGCAAGGATACAACACGAAATGGCAAACTTCTGATCCTTATCTTCACTTTGAAAGCAACAATATCCATAAAATCAGTACCAGCACTTAAGGCATTATCACTGAATACCTTTTCCCTCACCTAAACCTCAATGGAACAGCACAGCAGCAGCAGCAGTAGTTTCACCTCAGCGATAGCAATAACCCCTCATTACCTCCCTGCACCACCTCCATCACCACCAACAGCATCTGATATAGGCCTATCAGATCCTATAACAGCAACAACAAATACAAATCGATGAGAAAACTCAAAAGCGCTTAATATCAGAACAACAGCAACACATTCCTTTTTTATCAGCCTCTTCCTTATGGTACGGTATCAGATATTGACACTAGCTACAACATTGACTATCAGATCAGGTCAGCCTTAGCAACAGCGGTTACCGTCTATGTTGATTTGGTGTGTGTGTGTGTGTGTGTGTGTGTGTGTGTGTGTGTGTGTGTGTGTGTGTGTTTGTTTGAGTGAGTGAGTGTGTGTTTGTGTATGTGCGTGGTGTGTAAGTATATATGTGTATGTAAAAGTGTGTGTGTATATTATGTGTGTTGTGTTTGAGGAGTGTGTATGAGGAAATATGTGTGTGCTTGTATTTATGTAAGTGGTGTGTGTGTGTGTGTGTGTATCTATGTGTAAGTATGTATATATATATGCTTGGTGTGTGTGTGTGTGTGTGTGTGTGTGTGTGTGTGTGTGTGTGTGTGTGTGTGTATGTGCGCGCGCGGGTGCGCACGTATGTGTGAGAGATCTTGCATTTGATCCATTTTGTGAAATACGACGTTATACATCTACACGATCGAATTATATTATCCCGACTTAACGTTCTGTCGTTCCCAGTTATTTTCTTATCTACCTAACCGCTCCAAATCGTTGACAATAAACGCGTAAACACGGTCATTTCCTTAATGGGATAAAATCTCCTGGGGACAGTTTTGTGTCTATTTTCCTAACATCTCGACAAACGAAAAGATCCCTTGTGATAGCGAGCTGGATAGATTCATTTGCTTTGCTGGACCAGGAGATCTTAAGGCCTTTCATAGATGCTAATGGTGGTGGATTGGACAGTTGTGATAAAAGTTAGTTTTTGCTACTATTTCATGGCTTCTGTTAGATGTCGCTTTAATACAACAAAGTATACTACAGTGGAACTCTGTTGGTGAACCTTTGTTGACATACCTCACACCTACATACACACAATTCCCTGCATAACACATTCCCAGTAAATAGTTCCAATTGCTTTGCTCCTTATAAAAAGCAGCCTACATAACACAAAACCTCGGATAACACACAAATGAAAGCTTGGTTCAAAAGATGGTTGTGTTATCAGAGTTCCATTACGTACCTCTACAAGCATTCACAACAGTTTTAACCAAGATCAAGGCTTCATTATTTCATTGTTCTAAACCTTTTCGCTACAATCGGCGTATATGTACGTCCTTACCCTTTGTTACAAATAGCTCATAGACGTACCGATGCGTCTAGAAAGTAGCGTTCTCGAGTCGCATTCGACGTAACTATACGTCCTATTACCTAAGTTTACGTAAAGGCTAATGAGCATGTGCTAATGGAGACAGCAACGCTTCAAAAATATAACAAAGTGAAACTGTTAAACAATGTCTTATTTAAAGAACAGGAGTCTCATTTTTATTGTGGACAAAAAAAACAACAAACCAATTCTTGTTACGTAAAGAGGAAAATAGATAACTTTTAGTAAATTTCATGTACATTGCCTCCGACTTTTATTTCATATAGGTCGACGAAAGAAGTACCCTTTTCATATAACAAACATTCTTTTCACCTCTGGTGCAAAGCGTTTGCGCTCTACATAACCGGCCATTATAGTTATTATCATTATATCATTATCAGTAAGAACCACTTTGATTTTCCTCATCTGTCTTATTGTTGTTCTTTGTCTGTTTGCTTGCTTGTTTGCTTGTTTGTATTGGTTTTCGGGAGGCAAGGAATAATTTTGTTGTTCTGTGGGCATGAAGAGGAAGAAGATGAAAAAGGATTNAAAAGGGGGGGGGGGGGAGAAATGAAGAAGAGGAAAAAGAAGAGAAGAGAAGAAGAAGAAAGAGGAGAAGAAGGAGGAGGAGGTGGAGAAGAAGAAGAAGAAGGAGGAGGAGAAGGAAGAAGAAGAGGAGGAGGAGGAGGAGGAGGAGGAGGATGAAGAGAAGATGAATAGAGGGAGGAGAAGAAGCAAAATCGCCTTACAGTGTCACAGTTAACTGAACATATTGAGAGTATTCATTCGCTGATTAAAAAACAAAAAAAAAAAAGGAGAAACAAAGCTAATGTCACGAGACAAAAAAACAAAGCCCTAATGGCAATTTTACTGCACATGATAAAACATATTGAGCAGTCTGTTATTACATGAAGATAGGAACTAAGTTCTTTGTACTAGATTATTTCAAAGTTCAAAGAAATNCACAACCTTTATCTCCCATCCCCGTAAAAACTACGCATCTGATAATTAGGCAACCCGTTTGAAATTTGAATTATCATTGGTACAGATTAAGCAAAGCAGACACTGCCTCCTTTTACTCTTGGTTTCTCCAAGTAAACCAGGCAGGGGAGTGATCCTCGAAATTACTAGTGTTGTTCTCGCCGCTGACCAGAATGGTGGCTGGGAAGGTCCTGGGCCTATCGGGGTCGACGATGGGCTTGGCCACGGTGGACACGTAGCGGATGACGTAGCCGCATCGCCTCCTGGTGGATCGGTTGGTGCCGCTGCCATGGACGAGGTGTCCGTGGTGGAGAGACATCTGCCCAGCGCGGAGAGGGCATGGCACAGCCTTAGTAACGTCGTAAAGTTCTTCGGGAATGGACTGGTTTGAGGATAACAGGTTCCCTTCTTTGGACTCTGTCACGTGCTGAAGAATGCCACTCTTATGAGTTGCTGTGGAATATGAAAGAGGCTCACTCATTATTGACGCTGCTGGAGGTGATGATGATGATGATGATGATGATGATGATGATGAGGAGGAGGAGGAGGAGGAGGAGGAGGACGATGATGAAGAGAAGATGAGTAGAAGGAGGAGAAGAAGCAAACTCTCCTTACAGTGTCACAGTTAACTGAACATATTGAGAGTATTCATTCGCTGATTAAAAAACAAAAGAAAAAAAAGGAGAAACAAAGCTAATGTCACGAGACAAAAAAAAACAAAGCCCTAATGGCAATTTTGCTGCACATAATGAAACATAATGAGCAGTCTGTTATTACATGAAGATAGGAACTAAGTTCTTTGTACTAGATTATTTCAAAGTTTAAAGAAATATTTTTTTTATGTTTTATGTTTGCAGCGCATCATCCTTAGTCCCATAAATGAGATGCTGTTTTTAGCTGTTGTTGTTTGTGGGTGTGGTTGTTGTTATTATTGTTGTTGTTGTTGTGGTAGTGGTTGTTGTTGTTGTTGTTGTTGTTGTTGTTGTTGTTGTTGTTGTTGTTGTTGTTGTTGAGAAGCGTTTGGACTCTAGCCCTTCGGCTCATGAAATGAGAGAAATTCCTATATTAGACCTGTTACTTCAATTAATGATGAAATATTTCAAAGGTCATCCAGTTATCCGTCTTAGTTATGGTCGATGTGTTCCTGTTGTTGTCGTTTTTTATTGTTGTTGTTGTTGGCGTTGTTTTTGCTGCTGTCTTGACTACCGTGTCGGATGAAAAGCTAGAAGAAGGGGAGAGAAAGAGAAAAGAGAGAGAGAGAGAGAGAGAGAGACAGACAGAGAGACAGAGAGAGGGAGACAGAGAGAGACACAGAGAGAGAGAGAGAGAGAGAG
>JAWQUT010000026.1:1927720-1937763 GCA_033807755.1 Ellobium chinense | reverse complement strand
GGAACGCTTTTAATGTGCTTACTGGATTGGTTTCCATTTCTCCTATGCATACTCATCAAGTTCTTCTGACATACTGATTTCATTATCTTCTCTGTGGTGTTCAGTTTGACAGTTCTTGTTTGGCCTTCATTGGGGATCTGGAGATCCAGCCGGTTACAGAAAGTTATTATAGATCCCCGTCTCAAAATGTCCTAGTGCTATGACAAGACGTCGGTACGCTGGAAGATACGTATGTATACAGTGCACGCAAAGACTGTCACTCATTTTTCCAGATAAAGTAAGACCTCGATATTAAGAATTCATACAGTAATGCAACTTGTTAGGAAGTATAAATTTCAGACATGCAGATTCATTATCATTATATCAGTTTTGTACGGTATTCACGTGGACCTCGAAACTGTGTACCTCTCTATAACAGTTATATGCATGAAGTTCAAATGCACTGAATGGAGGTCTGACAGTCTATAATTTATAGTCTTTATGATTTTTTTTTTATCAGCCGTTGTTTGCCCCTTGCAGATAACATTTTCTGTACCCTGTAGGTTACAGACCTGTAATAGGATTGGACCCTTTTTCATTCCCTCTATGGGCTATATTAACATTTTGAGCTGCCCTCTGAACCCAAAGTTTTAGCTTTCACCCAGACCCATACCAGATTGAAGCTCATTATGTGGCCCAAATTTTAAGACTTACCCAACTCTAGCAAGCCCATTGAAATTTTGAGCTTGGTTGCTATTCGTAAAAACAGAGTCTACATTTTTCACTGGTCAATGCCAAACCCCTCCTCTTCCTCCTGAGCACACTCCTTGACCTGGCAGTTCCAGCCCAGGGCTAAATAGTGCCTGATAAAATAAAGTAAAATGGACACAGATTCTCATGATATCAAAATNAAAACCCCCCCCCCCCCCCCCGGGGCCCTTATTACTGGAAGCAGGGCATGCCAAAAGAGGGAAAAGGGGAGATGAAATATACCCCCCTAAGTTCTAGGACCACAAAGTGAAAGTAGGACCACAAAGTTAAAGTACAATTACAGGCCTATTGTAGACCCAGTTTCTCCATATTCTTTGTGCTTTAACCTTTCACATTGGATGTCTCGCCAGTGCTGCTTTTCTTTCTCCACGTGTTCGTTTATCTTAAAGGCAATGTCGTAAGGGAATAAGGAATTGTTTTGTTAACATGACGGATCTGAGAGAAACACAGACAAGCGGTTTACTTGCTTCGTAAAGGCCAACAACTCTTACTTCGAACGTCCCAGACCCCATAACTCACGCTAGACATCTCCAAAGTCTGTTAACATTCACCTAGAGCTTAATGAAGAGGTTAAAGTCGAAGCGTGCGTTGATTAGACTGCCCACCTGTTCACGAGTCATCTTTTAATACTAGCAGCTGTAGGAAACACACCTGGTCTCTAAGAATGTACAGCCGGACTTCATGTGAAAAGAACTCCAGTGAAAACAAACAATCCACAGCCGTCTTGCTCTCATAGTATCTGAAATTTCTGTCTGAACTAGTACCCAAAGAGTAATACCGAGAGCCCGTCAGTGTGACCAGCATCATCTGCAGCCTTGAGATATGAAGAAGCCAATGATTTTTATCACTGTTGGCTATAAAGGTTTTACACCTCTCATGAACTTATCCAGGGGTCCCATGCCAAAATACTTTCCAAATATGTTGTTTAGCTCTTCCTCCAAATTTTGACACAAAGAAAAATGCTCCTTAACCAATTAGATTTTGAGAACTCGGGCAGTGAAGCAGGCTACCTAATATTTTAGGCCTTTTCACTCAGTAAACAGAGTAACCTTATCCACCTAGCAACAACCACAAATTTTATACTTGAATAGCTAAATTCACATATTCTGAGTCTACACATGTATTTGCACCTATCCAAGCCTTTGAAATTAAAATCCAACCCCTTTCCCCCCTCTCCATGGCCAGTTTTCTGATTTTATAGGGACAATATAAAATTTCATATTTTTATGCCAGGTGCTATTGGCATCTTCATACCTTGAGACTTGAGTAAAAGTCAGGGCACTCTCATTGTTTGTTAAATATATGTACATTAGTTATCTGTGACCACATTCATGCGACTCGCTACGAAGTTAATGGTAAGAAACTCATCTGTACCGCCTGATAACCTTCAGGATGTTCTGGCCCCTTCTGGAGAAAAAGCAAAAAAAAAAAAAAAACACCAAACAACCATCGCACGGATCTGAACTTCCAAGGAGCACAAAGAGTATAGTGTCTTGTATTTAGCAGCTAACAAATTCTGAGTGATACGAAAAGAAGAAATACACAACCCGGTTTTTTAGTGGTTCTGTATATCCATGCAAGCACCATATTATTCGTTTCAAGTCTGTGTCGGATCACTGTCTGATTTTTAAAAATCCCTAACTATATAACGTTTGTCCACACCGCTGCTATTCAAATGTCTTTGAATAATGACCCCGAAAACTCGCAACACTTGACCAACCCGCCATCTTAATAGATCAGAATATATTGTAATGTTATTACAATGTTACTTTTAGATGATGACAGAAATGTTAATTCCCATGCCTTTTCATCCAGAATAGTAGGTCTAACAGTGTTGACCCAGAGGGTCGTGTGATTTGTATTTTGTTCAGTATGATTAGGAAGTAACGAGACATCAGCTTCAGAAAAGAAAATCAAAGCTCTCATGTGGCTGTTCAGAATGAAAAGATGGCTACTGTTCTCAGCACTTTGGGTTGAGAAAATTTTGGGCAATTAAGAAATTGTTTTTTGTCAGAAAGAACACAAAACAAACGAAGATTTTTTTCTTTTAATCGTTTATTAAAAAAGCGATACACTACTTTTTCTCTCCCAAAAACTGCATCGACATGTTAACTTTAACATGGCGACATAATGTGATGTTTTATCTCTTAATTTAACAGTAAATTAATTACACTCCATTACCCGCAACTTCCGCTTAATCACAACATTCTTTAGATGACTAAATGCATGTAATGAATTTCTAATTAAAGCCACTGGGTCATTGCAACCCCTTTTATTGGCATTATATTTCTTGTTCCCTAAGGGTTAGGCTGAGATTCTATGGTCGTTGCTATTTCTTGCAACCCATTAACTCTTGCTCTCTGTCTTTAGTCCACCAGAATCACCATGGACTACAACTGTGGAGTTTACTTCCCTCAGAGTGGAGAAGGATATGTAAGCTTTGTCGACCCCGCGGACGACACGTGGATTGAACGCCACCTAGAGGACGCAACTCATTGGTCAGGGTTTAACAGGGCGGCCAATCGGAGACCTTTGCCGCAGAGCTTATTCTCCACCCTCCCGGATCCCACCAATCGCAGCAGGGCTTACTTGCAAGAGCGAGCCAATCGTAGAGCGATTTTGGAAAATGTGTTTCTGGGTCAACCCTTAACGACCAATTATTTTCCTATGCCACCATCGCCGGTGATCTCTAAACATAAGATGTCTGGTCGCCGACGGCGGCAAAAGAATAATCTATTTGCCAAGGTGTGCTTCAACTGTGGGCATACTAAGATCAGTGAGGAGAAGGAAGAAAAAGCTTCTAGCTGGAGTAGGATAGATGTGGATTCATACTGTTCTGATGGAGAGCTGGGAATTGTCAAAGGTAGGCTTGACTGTTACGTTTCGTGGATATAGCGCATTGAGTCTTTGTAGCATAAATATAACAGCAACAACAACAACATCAACAACAACAACAACAACAACGCCAAGACAAGACCAACAGCAGCAACAATAACAACAACAACAACAACAACAACAACAACAACGACAACAACAACAAGAATACAACAACAACAACAACAACAACTACAACAACTTCAACTTCAACAACAACCACAACAAGACAACAGCAACACCAGCAATGGCAGCAGCAACAGCAACAACCATAATACACGAAACTTTAAAGTGCACAATTGCAGTCACACTATCAACAACAACAACAACAACAACAACAACAACAACAACAACAACAACAACAAGTCAACAGGCGTTTAGAAACTCAGCCACGCCATATCATAGCAGTCTAATACTCTTGCTCACGAGCTCACTTCTTCTCTTCACCGTTGTATTTCTTACACAGTGTCACTTCACTGTATAGTTGTGGGTTTCTGTATACTATTCACTTCTTTTGCATGATGGAACAAAATGACTGATGAAGTAGTATTTGTTTTTCTTTCTTTTGTTTTGTTATTAGGGAAGGGGGAGTGGAGGCAGAGGCGTGGAAGATTAGCATAGAAGGAACCCGGTAATGAGTGCGTGATTTTCAGTATTCTGAGGTTGTAGAATTGGACTTTACAGTCATAGCAGACACTGTGCCGAAATATGACATCCAGTGTCAACCTGTGATTCATTCTCATGGAGCTTCTGGACCGACAAATGCCTACCACTGCTAGTACTAACTACTATTGTAGGAGGAAGTACTATTAGCTTACTGAGGGTGCCGAAGTCTGGTTTTCGTGAGATGAGTGAGTTGTACAAAAGAAATTCCTGAAAAAAAAAGAGGCTCTGTCATAATTCATTGAAACATGAGTTAGCGCAGAAGATGAAATCAAGAAAAAATAACCTGTGCTTCTCGTGTCAACTGCTGTAAATATGCTCGTATCCCGAGCCGGAACTTATTACTGTCGCCTCACCGTCCTATCAATTGTCGACACTATCATAATCATCACCACCATCGCCATCACCATCATCACCATCATCACCCATCATCACTATCATCATTTGAAAAAAATGATTAAGAAACCAAAAACGTTCCGTCATCCTAATTCTTGTTAACACTTTCATTATGGCACTATAAGTAAAATGTACTTTGATACGCTATCACAAACAAAAGGTCAAGTATGTGCAAATATTTGGGTCTAATTTTCATACAACCCTCTTTAGGCTTAAGATAGAACAGGTTTAATAAGTTTATTAGGAATAAGCCCGGACCATAAATAGACGTGGTACATATACTCAAGCACATGAGTAAGAAGAAACAGTAGGTAGGCTTAAAACCTCTCACAACGGTTTTGTTGTATTTACCATCATTTTCATCACTACACGTCAGCATTCAGCACACCATCATACCATCACTACCATCACCCACCAAGAACGAGAACCTGATGCGGGAGACAGTGACGTCACGCTTATTCCACATTCGCCTAAGTCATATTTGTGATGATTTGAGCTGCTTATATTAGTGTAATCTTACATTTATTTTCTTTTTCCTATTACAACATGTGTACAGTTTTGAATCGTTTATTATATCCCAATTTTACAAGTTAAACCACATCTGCCTCATTGTTTTGCTTTGAACAACAGGTCGAAAGCACTAAATTTCTCAAAACCTCGAAAACTGATTTAGACTAATTATGGAAGGAGCATGACGATGAAAGATTTATGCTATCCGAGACCACCTGACCATTCCACTGTTTACTGACCCCGCTCAAAATTAACTCCATCCAGTTCGACAGATAGTTATTCAGAACGTTAAATTAGCGAACACGATCCGGGTTCAACGCTCGCTTCAGAGGTCGGTCCGGAGTGAAGTAGTTCCATCCTTCTCAAAAAAGAAAATAATTACGGCTCATCATGGTATTCGATCGCCGTTAAGGGGTATTTGGTGGCTGAAGAGCTACTTGAGGAAGATCGATTCCTCCTGACCCCTGACTGCAGTGTCAAGGATTTTTGGATTCCGATTACATTTTAATTGAATTTTGAGTCTCGTGATTTTTGGTTTCGAGTCCACTTTTCTGGAGCAGTACTTAAAGGGACAGGGGCAATTACTTACTTCACAGCCTAATAATTTCACATTATTTTTTCTTAATTTTAAATTGAATAGAATATATATATTTCCTTTCTCCTGACAGTTTCGAGAAAACACCGCAGGGATGTCGAAATTTTCACCCAATGTGGACAGCCAATACTCGTGATACGTGACGTCAGAAGACGATATTGGCTAACAGACGATTGGTTCAGACAGTTTTAGCACGCACCTGCGCCAATCGCCTGCCAGCTATTCTCGCTTTATGACGCCACGCAGCATGTGTAATGACGGCGCACAGGGAATGAATATTCCGACATTCCAGCGGTATTTGCTTAGAAATAGTCGGGCGGAAGGGAAATATATGCGATATAAAATTAAAAAAAAAAAACCAACAACATACCGACGAGGAAGCAATTGTCGATGGTACGACATAAAGGCGTAAGCGCTATCCGCCTTTGTGTTACAAATAAATAAATAAATAAATAAATATTCATACATATATCTATATATATCTGTATCTATATATCTATAGATCTATATCTGTATCTATATTTATATCTATATCTATATAGTATAATGGTGGACTGCCCTTACACCCCTATGTCATAGCAGTGATGATTTGATCTAGTTAATAAAAAGATTGTGTGTAGACCACGGTATTAGCATCAACGACAATACTTACCCAGAGATAGCGTGTGGGATACAGATCAGAATTAGAACAACGTTGGGAGCTCATACATAGTGGGAGAATGCAACCCTTTTAGAAACACCATAGTGGAACCATAAGCTCACTATTCCAGAGAAATTGATCTTTCACTTTCATGACATCTTGTATTGTGATACTTAGCATGAAATTATGACACGAAGACAATGATGGTCATTACAAAATCGAGGAGAAAATGGAGGTGGGAGTGTACGGGGGGAGAGGGGAGGGGAATGGGGATGAGACAAAGAGCGCGGTAGGCGTAGAAAGGAAAGAGGTTCCGAAAGAGGGGGTGGGGGGAGGGGGGTGGGAGGCGAACTAGAGGCTGGAAAGGTTCCTCTGCTCAATTCTGTGTCTTTGTGCCTATGTGATTATCTGTCTGCCATTAAACGGCATTATGACTGGCTGGTTGTTAGTTTGTGATGAAGATTATTATCATCACATTATTATTTAAATATCTTGCAGTCAATCAAAATGAAGCTGATGTCGCTAAACTTGGGATATCAAGCTCTGAAGGTGAAAAGGCCATCCGGTATCAAATTTTTGTTTGTTGCCGAATTCGAGGGTAAAGATCATACGGGTAAAATACGATACTGGCCATCCATTGAAAACTAGAATGACTGAGCATCAAAGACTTGGAGAGGAGTAGGAAACTCTCACCGTGGCAGACAAAACATTAGATGTTTGTCAGAGAAAAAAACCCCACGGCACAAAAATCAATAATTTAGCCCTTTATACTATAGTTATTTTCATATATTCGTAGGAGACTGGACAACATCCATGATTCCAAGTACCTATCTGTTTTCATAGCTATTTGGAAGGAACTGGAAGATTCGAACCCTTAGTCTTTGCTCCTCTACTTCGCAGCTTTGCCATGTGCCATAGTATCACTTTGACTTTACCACAGCCAAAGGTGCAACTTTCCTTTCTGTGCACCCCCTTCCCTGTTCACTCCCGATCTTAACAACACGCCCGCCTAGGCCTAAAGTTATTGCACAGTGCATCAAAGCCCATGAGCCACAAATGTCAAACAGACTAAGATTCGAACCCTCAGTCTTTGCTCTTCTACCTCGCAGCTTTGCCAGGTGCCGTGGTGTCACCATTACCGCTGCGAAAGGTGTAGCTCCCCTTCCTGTGCACCCCTTCTCCCTCCACTATCAATCTTAACAACATGTCCGCCCAAGCTTAAGGTTACTGCACTCTTACAAACGGCAATGCATTACGGTCCTTGATCCAATACTGTCAGACAGACCAAGATGCAACTATCATTTAAAATCCAATCATATTCGTAAGGATGTTTAGAAGAAGCCTCTGGCGGTAGTTAACATATTGTTGCCGGTGCAATAAGATGAGATCGCGCTGAAGTAATTCATCGAATATCACCGTTTCTAGTAATTCAGTATTATTTTTATATTACAAGAACGCGTAATTCTGAGTTACTATGGCAACGAGAAGAGATGCATATAACTTGAACGTGTCATTTCTGTATTAAAAAAAAAATTAAAACAAATGAAAATACGGCTTTTATATACATCGAAGGAAAATTGGTTTACCCAGTGTCATACAGTGTTATACATCTCATACATAATACAAACAGATAGAACAGTACACAACATACATGTAAATACATAATACAGTGTATTACATTATTATTATACAGTGTATTACGAAGTGTTGTCAGTTGTACTTGTGAGTTTGTGTCCTCGTGTTGATCGCTTTATTGTACTTTTTTGGGGGTATTTCAGCTAATTAATAAACTTGTTAAAACTTGTTAAAATTCATTGAACCACCACTGTACTTCAGCTGATTAATAAACTTGTTGAAACTTGTTAAAATTCATTGAACCACCACTGTACTTCAGCTTAATAATAAACTTGTTGAAAATTGTTGAACTTCAGTGCTCCACTACTGTGCATAATTTAGCAGGATATTGTACATGTTAAATGTACGTCAAAGGACGAGCCATGAAATTCACCTTTCTGAATCAGCCAGCCAGGACGACCAATCTTGTGTTTGCCATGGACTCAGAGCGAGGCTCAAAAACGTGATTGACCGAGTAATTTTTATTTTTACTGGTAAACAGGAGCTGAGATGGGAAAACAGGATTTGCGAAAGAAACAAAAAGTGAAAGGTGCTGACCTATTTAAGCCTTATGGAAATTTCGGATGACCTAGTTAAGCCACGTGGATATATTAGCTTTTTTGGGGGGAAAGATCCGACCAACCAACATAATTTTCTGCAACTTGGCAACCGAATCGATGCTCTGCTTTGAGAGAGACACGTTACCTTCTCAGAATGAAGAATCTATATTCTAGCTTGTCAAAGACAATGAACAGGACCTTTTGACCAGAAATAAAAACACCACAGAAATGGAATAGTTTATGGAAGAGACTCTCGAAATCAGACTATTCCCCGTATGCTCCATCCAATGTAAAAGTGTGTTTGAGTTGTTTAAACGTTTCCAGAGAGGTCAGTTCGCTCTCGAGGACTATGAATATCTCCAAATACATAAACAATTAATGGAAGTGGCCTGCGGCTTTGTGAGCTGTTCGGATTGGTGAGTAAAGTTTGGTATAGAACGATAAAAGAGGCCTGGCAGGGGCCCACGCCTCGTTTCTGATATAGCCGCAACTGTCCTGAGATGAAAATGTTAAATCTGACATAATCAAACAATTAAAACAAAACAAACAAAACAAACAAAACAAACAAACAAACAAACAAACAAAAACACAACCAACCAATTAACCAACCAGTCAACCCACAAGCAAAACGAAACGAAACATACAAAGAATCAACCCACCAACCAACCAACCAACCAACCAACCAACCAACGATCTACTAAAATATATCATTCCTCTCTCAAATTAGGCGTGTGTGCGGCAGTCAAGCACATGATTCACGTTTTGTTTATGACAAAGACCTAGATTGACGAGGGCCGTAAGTGCAGATAATGGGTTCGCGGCACGAAAGAGGAAGTTCATCGTTTAGATGTAAGCACTTGGTAACGGCGACACCACTTTATGATTGTTCTAATCTTGGCGAGAGCCGATGGCAGTGCCGAAGATTCGTAGCACAAAAGAGGAATAATCTGTTAACCCTACCAGTGTATGTTAAAAGGAGGCAAGCACTACAGCTATGACTGTTGACATCAAATTATAACAAATGTGGAAGTGTTGGGTTGGTTTTTTTTTTCCAGGAAGATCTAATTTTCCCGAATTTTGCGAGAGCTCCACTCGCTGAAATTACTTCCCGCGAAAGGTTCCTCTCGAAACTTTTCAAGGGACCCACTACAGTCAAAATGTATATAGGAGCGGAGGCAGTAACCCTCAAGGAAACATAAGTGCTGCTATTTCCAGTTATAACACCACTTTATTTGAACATTATCATTTATAGTATACTTCTCAATCAAATCGAAGAAGGATTTCCAGTTACAATACCACTTTATTTGGACATTATCGTTTATAGTCTATTTCTCAGTCAAACCAAAAGATGGCTTGCCCAAAATGTGCTTTATCAGCAGTCTTGTAATGTCATTCGAATTACTTTAGAAAAGTGGCCCCTCGCAAAATAATATATATATAT
>JAWQUT010000026.1:1922309-1927688 GCA_033807755.1 Ellobium chinense | reverse complement strand
ACATGTATCATTCAGGTTCTTAAGGAGGAGGTCACTGATTTCAGCTGTAGGTCATCCAGTTCTAAAGAGATTAGCCTATTTCGTGAAGAAATTTACTGAATATACACTGTATTAAATGCTGGCGAGACCACTCTCGTTCCTAAAATAATCAATGCCCTCAAAAGAAGTTATTCGTTAATGGTAATAATGTAGTTTAGGAGGGGATATGACAGTATAGTCGATGCGTAGACATGAGCCTTTCCTACTTAAAGTAGTAAGAATAATGAACGCAACAATCTATGAGAATATAGCAGATCTAAAGGCAAGGAGGGTCTTTATCACAGGCACTCTGTAGTTGCTGCCAATTATCTAGGAACAACTTTTTTTTGCCTTGTAAAAAAATCAATGTTGTGATCAAAAGGACTGTTGTTTGAGAGAGCCAACGGTGAGTCGATTGTTCCCATTAGTATTTTACTGCTAGATCGCTACAGGTTTTGCAAATTCCCTTAGAAAATCAAGAGTTTGCTCATTAACGATCATATCTTTTCCTATCATGAAAAACACATTAATTCTACATGTTGAACGCTCCTAAGAACGCATTCAGCACCAATGCACTAATGTAATTCTCTAGATGGTAGGAGATCCCATTTTCAGTGGGGAAGTTCTCAGTTTCACTTCTGCGCCGCTGTGAGCGAGTGTCTTCGAATTCGTGACAAAAATCTAATATAATACAAAATAAGGAACTCGGGATCAGAGCATTACAATGAGTCTGCAGTTTTTCTGGTACATCAGGTTCAAGATCAGGTTTGAGAAACTCAGACAATGATTCATCATTTGAGAGTTTGTGCATTAACGATGGGTACCATCGTAACAGTTACACATTTTGAACGCTTCTAAGGGTGCATTCAACACTGATGCACTCTTATAATTCTTACGATAGTGAAAGATACCATCGTTAATGTGCAAGCTCTCAGATGTACGTCTTACAATAGTAAGAGATCTCATCGTCAATTTATGATCAACGTTAGCTTCTTATAAAATTCTCAGCAGCGGATCTAATTAATACTGTTTGGCTTTGTTAGCTCCCTTCTTCTTCTTCTTCTTCTTCTTCTTCTTCTTCTTCTTCTTCTTCTCCTGCAACCCACGTCTTGCGTTCAGATCAAAATAATTAACAGACCAGAAACTGGGTCGTCGGGTGCAGGTCAGCCTCACAGCACCAAAGCTTCGAGAACAGAGGTAGCATAATGAAGCCAGGGCAATGACGCGATAGTGAATAGCGCCAGGGAAATGGCGCAAGGAATGGTGAGGGGACCCTCTTCACCCATAATAAGCTTAATTATGTTCCATATTATCAGTAGGTCCAGAGATGAGACAGAATTTCTCTTCTGCAGTCCTATAAGGAGGACAGCCCTGAAGGATATGCTGTGAAGTTTTAGACCTGTCGGTTCGTGAGCCCCCCAAGTGTTCCAAACGCCATTCATAAAACCAAGGCAAGGAGGAGAAGGGATCCGCCCTTTCGATATACTTCATACATACTATCATTATCAAAAGGTCCAGAGGCTTGGGCCAAAATGTTTCTGCCGTCCTATTAAAATGACAGCACTGGAAGACATACTGTGGAGTTTCAGGACTGGTTCAACGCGGACAGAAGTCTATGAGCACCAGAAATGTTCCTAACCATCATTCATAAAACCAAGGCAAGAAGGAGATAAAAAGCAATTTCTCTGGTGTCATTAGCACTGTGTTAGTCCGCATGACTTGTTTTCACGTAATGGATAATGAAGCTCATTACTAAGATGCTATGCGTGAATAAGGTTTTAGCGGAAAGCTGTATAGGTTGTTCAACCTGTTCCAGATAAAGGACCATTAGCAAATAATTCTGAATCTTCTTTTTCTTTCTAAACGACTCATAACATTGCCGGACCATAGATACATCCGTCTTCCTTACTGACATCTATATAAAGCCATTTTTGGAGCCCACAGACCCAGATTTCAGGACACGTGTCGAGACTAGGTGATCCTGAGTTCGGCGGTTGGTTAATCGTCTCACCGGAAACTGGATGGGACAAAAGGACGAAGAGGGAAATGGTTTTTTTTTTTTAAATGGTGAAAGCCGCGTGCTGAGGGAAATAGGAGAAAGGAATGATATTTTTGGCAATGTCCATTATATAAGAAATAAGCATGGTTACTTTAAACGCACGCTAGTCATTATAGTGTATTACGTTTTCAAAGAAAACAGAAACAGGGTGGTCTCAAGAGTACACAAATATGTGACTTTTTTTAATACGGTGCTAAAGAGATTACAACCCGTGAGAATAAATTCAAGCCCTCATTTCATTATTACAAGAAACCAGGTCAGCTTGAAGAGTATGCTAACCTAGACAGAGTAAATCTCTCTCTTTTTTTTTTTTTAAATTAGGATCTAATTATCACGAATTTTGCAATTTGAGCTTAACTCGCAAATAAAAAAAAACCAAAACTCTGTTTAGAATTTTTCAAAGGGCTAACATTTCAAAAGTGGTTATTTCTAGTTACCGCCCCTTATTATACGGATATAATCTATTATTATATTTTCCTACCAGTTACAAGCATGGTAGCCAACTTTGCATGGGTAGCTCTGAAACGTCTCTCCAGTTTATTCTTGACATCTAAATCTTCCACAAATGAGAATAGCATTATGACATTTCAGACTTCACGCAATAATTAGATGCTCTCAAACACAAAAACAGCAAAAAAACTTCTACAATACCATGGAAAGACAAATTTGAACAGGGGTGGAGCAAATAAGGGAATGTGGCTAGATGATTTTCACAAAAATGAAAGTTGTGGAAAATTGAGATCGGGTTCAAATGTTTGAAGGCATGAAAAAAACAAAATTTTCGTAAATATATTAGGACCTAATGGTTTAAGCTCATACAGTAATTTTAATATAATAAATGAACAAATGAATGAAATGAATAAATGAATAAATCAATGAATGAATGAATCAATGAATGATTAATAGAAGGAGGCACGAAAGAAAAAAAATAAAGAGAGAGAGAGTGAAAAAGAGAAAGAGAGAGAGAGGGTGAGAGAGATGGATAAAGAGAGAGAGAGAAAGAGAGAGAGAGAGAGAGAGAGAGAGAGAGAGAGAGAGAGAGAGAGAGAGAGAGAGTAACGAATAACATCACTATTTTGACGGCAGCGGAGATTCTGAGATTTGTTTATACGGTACGTTTTTTGTAGACCAAACAACCAATCATTATCGTGAAATTAGCTCATTAAACTTGAGGAACCTCTTCCTATTGAAGCGAAGTGATTGTTGCTAAAACGAATTAGGTCACAGTTATCGCCGTTTGGACACAATAGAAATGGGGATGTAATCACTTCGCCAGTCATCTCCCTTTGTGGCCTCTCTCTCCATCCTTTCTTTCTTTCTCTTCTCTTCTCTTCTCACTTTTTTTTTGTTTCGTTTCACTGTATCTCGTTTTTCTCCCTATTCTTTTGATACCACCCGGCCCTTGACACCCACCCGCCCCCACCTCCCCTCTCCCATCAACACAATTTGCAGGAACTGCGAGGATGCTAGTGGTGACCCTTTAAATAGTATCAAACCATTAATATTGTTAGTGCGGGCTATTAAACTTGTAGGGATTCTCAAAGAAAGTCAGGAAATTAATTCTAGATCTAGTTCAGCTCCTCCTCCCCTCCCCCACCCCCTCTTCCACCTAGTCCCTTTCCATCATGAAGCAAATTATGGGTTTATTTTGTCCTCTTTGTATCTTGCTCTGCAAAGCGGAGAAACAAAATGCAACCCAAATTTATTTACTATTAGCTGAGGTGTCCCGGCAGCACCCTGGAAGGGGCGTTGGNGGGGGGGGGGGGGATGAGGACGACCACTTTGAACAGATAGATTTGCAATTTATTTATCGAACGCTCCTGGTGAAAAAGGTGGGGTTCATCTCGCGTTTTTGGATAACTTGGTCTGGATTCGTTCACCAGGCGAACAAATCAATCTAGCCAATCACAAATCCAGTTATTCACAGATATCGCACTTTATTTATTACATAGATCTCTAATTTCCCAGTTAGACAAAATATATGGATAAGTCCTGGTACCGAGGCCCGTAACTTTTCTGTACTCCTAAATCTCCGTTCTGTTAGTCGTAGTGATAGAGAAGATTAAGTGAGCACAAGAGAAGAGAAAGACGGAAATTAAGAAAAGAAAACAAACTGAAATTTGAGAAAAGATGCCGAATTTAATTTCCTGTCATCTTGCTAATGTGTTGTAATTTCTAAGAAAATGCCGCTTTCACGACGAGAATTTGAAATAGAAATAAGAGAAGGAATATGCTTGTCAGTGCTTTAATTATCTCACCGGCCTTGTCCCGTCTACCTCCACCCTTCCTCAAATACAGACTGTACAAAGATTCAGACAGATTCTCCCCTTCGAATGAAATTCAGCTGCAGCGTTTACTCTACACAGGTTAGCTCGTCTTTGTTGTGTAGGGCGAGTTAGATGACAATACCGTGATTAAGGTCTTGCGAAATGTCTTCTTTGTGCAGGAGCCAAATTGCAAAAGCCTCTTTGAGCCATTTAATAAATTTTCGCCATGTTCCACAGGAACGTTCCCAGCTAGCCAAGACTAGTTCGTAGAACAGGTGCACCACTGTGCTCAAATTATATTCTGTTTACAGTGAGGGTCCTTCATTAATTTACATGAAAAGACTAAACATTTGGTTTGGTTTTTTTTGGCAGACTACAGGCCACCACAATGAAATCCGCTGAACTCATTGGGAAACACTGTCCGGAGCAAGTATTTTATGTACAAATTTAGGCCTGCATTTCATCAATTTTGCGGTGTAGTATAAACTTCTACGATTATTTCTACGCAAAACCTGCTATTACGAACTCTGATAGTCCAGAGATTTTAGACCAGTTACGCTCATGCAATCTTACCCACTCAGCTAAGTATGACGTACATGTAAGTCCTTTCTGTTTGTTACATACAGTGCTTAAACTTACAAGAACGTCCCGTAGGTAGCGTTGCCTTGTACCTGTGAAGCGTTCCCGTACGTTCCATTTAATAAGTTTTAGAGCGCTCCTATGTACAGGAGTCTCTCTGAATAGAGTCATCTTGCCAAATCAGTCAGTCCTACGAGCAAGGTAATGAAAATCATTGAAATTGAGTGATATCAGCACTTGAAAACCATGACGTGTAGTATCGAACGGGTTAATAATAATAATAATAATAAGTTTAATAATAATAATAGACTAATAATATTGACATTAATGTGGTTTATAAGTCTCGTATCCAGGCTCTCGCGACCTCACATTATTATTATTACCCCAGCAGGCCACGTCTCTCTAGAACTTTCTCAACACCCAGGGAAGAACACAGTGCCGCTGCCATTTACAGGC
>JAWQUT010000026.1:1874809-1919809 GCA_033807755.1 Ellobium chinense | reverse complement strand
GCACCGTCAGGGTCAAACCAACTGTCAAGTCAGAGGACATGCTCTACCAGCATAAGTACATTGTGAAACTATAATAATAGTGGACACTATTTAGTTGCAATTTCCACTTACAGTTAAGTCTGCCTGATCACTTTACGGATAATAATAGCAACGTCCGCTTAATGGCAACATTTCCACATAACAAATTACTACATCACTGGATAATCGCAGCTTCTTTTAATGACACTTTGTCCATGCTCTCGAGGCTTTGCGATTAATATGCCGTGGTCTTCATAAGTGTATGACCAAGTCGGCCAAATATTTCTAAAGGATTGATTTTATTATGTGTGTGTATGAGTGGGGGGAGGGGGGAGTGGTAACAACCCTAAAAATGACCAAATTTTCCCTTTTAGAAAAGGCACCCTTCTGAGCTGGTCGCCCCTTTTAGTAACGAGGACGCTTTAAGAAAAAAAAATGAAATGTTTTGACTGAATGGCCCTTTGCCACAGAATACAAAAACGAAGCACATTTGCATAGAGCAACTTGGCAAAGTAACTATGGCTTTTGGGCTCGATTCCTGCCTTCATCGTGTTGTGAACAAAGCATTTTCATCACACTTTCCTTATTCAGTCCGTCTGTAAAATGATATCCTGGTCATAGTAAGCGAACGATTTTGTCTGAATGCTAATATTAATATCAAATGTAAATGGCAGCGGTATTGTATGCCTCCCAAGGAGCTGACAACATCCTTGACTGAACCGGCCTGTTGGGGTAGTAACATTATAAAGTCACGTGAACGAACATTAACCACAATTAAAGAGCTGTAAAACTCATACTATTTTACTCTGGGATTTTGAAGTACAACAAAAGGAAAAAAAAAACAACAGCAAAAAAAACCCAAACTGCTATAACAATGTAGTGACACCCAATCTCATGGATAGTTTTACACGATTCTTTGGAGAGAAAACATGGTGCCGAGCGGGTGATTAGCCAGACAACAAAGTCTCGGCGTGTAGCCTAATTAAACTGTAGTTCAACAAACACAGTAATCAGTGTAATGTTTGAACTCCTGTAACGGTCGACGAGCATGAAAAAACGTGGCTGCCAATCTGTACCCACGTATCTGTATTGTAGGTGTATAGCGAGTTAATGTTATGATGAGAAAGGTAACTGAATGGCTTTTGTTTGTTCTTTAGGAGGCTAGGATTGTATTACGGGCTTTGTACAGTATCCGGACACAGTTTCTGCAAAACGCTAACATCGGCACAGCCGGCAGTGGCATTAGCATGGCCATCGTCATAGTCATCGTCATCATTATTACGTCTACCATTTTAATCGTCGTAAACTGTATCAAAATCATCATTTTCATACTTATGATGATCATTTTCATCGTCAGAAGCAGTACAGCCACCATCAACATGTGAAAGCACGCAGTAATCTCTTATTATCATTTTTATCATCATCATCATCATCATCATCATCATCATCATCATCATCATCATCATCATTATGTACGTCTGTTCACCATCATCATCATCATCATCATCATCATCACAATATGATTATCATCGTCATCACCCACATCGGCAACATCAACAGTATCATCATCATCCTCATCCATAGCATCGTTTTCGTAACTTTCTAGCTAAGTTGACCTTAAAGTGGATGATACTGGCCTCTTTATCACCATCATCACTACCTCCTCCCCCCCCTTCCACCGTCACCACCTTTCTACTGTCGCTGCCTCCAATACCATCGCCAACGCCTTCTCAACCACCATCACCATCAAACAATAGCAATAATAACGATAGTAGCGGCAGCAGCAGCAACAACAGCAAAAACAACAACAACATCCACAACGACAACAAAAGCAGCGGCAACAAGAACAAGAACAACAACAGCAATGATAAGAAGAAGAAGAAGAAGAAGAAGAAGAAGAAGAAGAAGAAGAAGAAGAACAACAACAACAACAACACTAACAACAACAACGACAACGACGATAACCACAACAACAACAGCAAAAGCAACATCATATCACCATCACCACCAGCACCACCACCAACACCACCAACAACAACGACTGCAGCAGCAACAACAATGACAGGCAAAAAAAAACACCACCCCATGATATTTACAAGCAAAAACACCTTGACTTTCCTTTTGCCTCTGTTCGCACTTTAGGATATCAGAGTTTTGTCAACAAGCGAGAGTTACTCTCGAGGGAGTAATTTGCGGCGAGGCGCAGAGAATAACAGATAGTCTTGTCCAGGGCTCATCGCCCTTGGTAAAGAAAACCAGTACGCCATCTGTCTATCTGTCTGCCACTGTCTATGCGTCTATGGCTTGTGTCTAGTCTAGATATTATCTCAGGTGGACCAAAGAAGTTTATTTAATTTCATCTTACAATGACATCAGTAATTCAAACCTTACTTTGGTATCACTTGAAATTTGATACACATTGGAGAATGGAAAATGTCTCATTTCAAATACGGTTGAAAACATCTAAAACGAAATCCGTAAGTACAAAGACTTATGTTCGGTTTAAATAAACTTCGGTTTAGATAGGTCCTAAAGGGAGAAAAATAAATCGGGGCTTTTTTTGGGTACCTTTTAGCGGTCCTTTCGGTTTAACTGCCTTCGTTTTAACCGTTGTCTGCTGTTCCACAACTTAAAAAAATCACCAACACATGTTTAACAATGGAATGTCCTGTGTTTGTCACTAACACGTTAGCCCAGGCACTTTTTTTTGTTTTATGCACCTAGATTAATAACGTTGCAAGTACTGAGAACTTGCGCATTAACGATGGGATATCCCACTACTGTAGGAATTACATTAACTCCGTATGTTGAACGCTACTAAGCATGCATTCAGCACCGATGCACTAAGGTAATTATTACGACGGTAAGAGATCCTATCGTTAATGTGCAAGCTCTCAAATTATACAATATATATTATAATTGCCTTTTGATGTGGTCACGGTGTGCTTACAATTTTATCTCATGATGTTTTATAATTCCTGTTGGAATTTGAATTTAAAAAAGACACAAAAGAAAACTTTTTTACTCTTGTTTTTTTCTGGCCACCGGTTATACTTCTGTTGGCTGAATTTCGTTTTGTGTCCCTGTTTCATAAAGTCTGTCCCTCGCCTTGTCTGTTCATCGTCTTTCTCATTGCGGTCTCCCTTCCTGGGTGTCTATGTTCCTCTTTCTGCTTTCCTTTTCTGATCAATCTGTCTTCTTCCTCTGCCCATCTTCTTTTCCCCATCAGCTTTCTTTGTATTCTTTTTATCATGTCATATTGCTATCGTGTCTGTCTGAGGCTGGCATCACATAGAGAAAGTAGAAAGCAGAAAGTTATTAGGAGAAAAAAGTCACCCACGTGTAGGCGGCTATCAGTAATGAAAGCATTGAAGCATAAGAATATAGTCACGTAGAGAAAGGATAATCCTCAAATAGTCTAGCGTCTTTCACAAATCGTCCTAAAATACCATGGCCGACAGAAAAAGGTAGAAAGCCCTTTGCCGCCAGCCGTTAGCCAATAACCACCAATCCCCGCGCAGAAAAACGGAAGTCGTTAGTCATGTTCTGTTTCCCTCATATCCACTTGTAAGCCGAGAGGTGTGAAATGAGCATGGCTCGTGTTTGTTTTTTTAAATCATAAAAATCGTGACTTTATACCAGTAAATAATGACGTTATGCTCGTAACTAACTTCTGTAGAACTTTGTCCCAATCTATAGTTTTTTTTAGTACTAAGTCTTGACGGAATTTCAATAGTTACTTTCTTTTAACGGCTCTTGACTAGAAATTTAAGGTCAGTGACTTTCACTATGTGACACCGGGCTATCTGTCATTCTTACGTTCTTACCTTAGAAACTGTTGGGAAATGAACAGCATTAACTTTAAAAATAGTATGTATAAACCGTGAAAGGAATATCGGAAGTAATAATATGTCATCTTTCCCGTCACTTGTAATTCATACGTTTGTCCATTTACTATTTATGTAGTCTGGAGGAAACAATGAAGTCATCAGCAGTTTTTATTTCTTAAGAAGTACGAATTTTAGCCAGCATTCTTTTGTTTCAAGTCGTCAATGGCGTTATTTTGAAAGGCATAGTATTTCGAAATCGCGCTATGACGGTGGTAAAGACATCACCTCTTTGTTTGCCCCTAGATTCTTACAAGAGTTTTAATACCTAGCTAACCATCTAATTAGAACGTCATTGTCTACAGTTTTCAGCTGTCTTCGCTTCAAGGGGGGCTAGATTACATGTAATCTAAAAGAAATAGACTGCGGGGACAGCTATTTACAAACCATCGGACGAGAAACTTCTCTACCTCAAGGTACAGAAATCATCGAGGACACCAATCGACAGAGTCGACCGAGAGTCGACCCAACAGGGACTTAGGTAGAACAGCCGTTTATTGTCACGCTCATTCCACATTTGCCTAGGTCTATTTTTTTTTTGGAAATAACTTTAGTTGTTTATATTACTATTATGTTCCATGTATCTTCTTTTTCCCATGAAAACAGAGTAGAGTTTTGACTTGCTATTATAATAGTTTTACAAGCTAAACCACATCTGCCTCACTCTTTTGCTTTGAGCAACAGGTACTTGGTGGTGAGCTCAGAATTTCTGAGTTTCTCTAAACCTAAAAAAAATGACCTCTGCAAGTGTGAAATGAGCATGACGTTATGATATTAAGATCTTAATAGTGGGTCAAGTAAGACTGCACGATCAGAATAGTTAAAAATGATAGTGGAAGGGACGTTTGTCAAAGTTGGCAAGCAAAGTGCTAATGGTAATAATGAAATACTTTAAATCGAAGAAAAAAGAAAACGCGAACGGTGACCACAAGACATCACTCTCATTTCTGCATAGACGTAATTGACTATCTTTTTACGCAGGTGAAGCAACTTACCCAGACCAGACTGTTTTATGTTTGACTGAAATGTCGTGATAGAATCCTGCTAGAACTATTAAATATAGGGTAACTATTTGCAGGCACGAGGAAAAGAGTGAGTTTAAGGTTATTTTAAGGGACTTTTATGTTGCTGCTGTCTGGAGGTAACTGTAGTCCATAAAAACTGTTTACAACATAAAAATCAATTTCTACACAATGTGGGTGATTTTTTTTATGCATTCCCACTTTTGAGGGAGGTTTCTTTTCCAGTTTCAGTAATCGCTCGATCACTGGGACGTTATACTGTGGAAAGTTTCGTTCCCAGTCCTTGGATACACGC
The DNA here is from genome assembly GCA_033807755.1 of Ellobium chinense. Taxonomy (NCBI): domain Eukaryota; kingdom Metazoa; phylum Mollusca; class Gastropoda; order Ellobiida; family Ellobiidae; genus Ellobium; species Ellobium chinense. The sequence goes on along the minus strand of JAWQUT010000026.1, from coordinate 1,914,587 downwards.
TAATTAGGTCATTGCAGCCAAAGCAAATCTTCTGTCATTGAGGTACTAGAAGATTTCGAGACTATTCGATGCTTAAAACGGCCATCTTTTACGCAATGGATTTATAAATTCATGGTTAATAAAATACATTGCTTCTTTTTTTTAATTTCCATTGCTCAGTCAGTCTGTCAGCAAGATATCCTCGTTCTTTTAGTTAAAAACTCCTGTTAGGAGCTTGAAGTCAACAGAACATCTGTCAGGGATGGTTGATCTGTAGGGTCTATTTTTATGCTCTAGTTGCACACAGGAGACAAAGATTGAAGATTAACCCAAGTTTTTGCTACATGTCGTATCGAAAATTCAGGACAAAGGATGATTAATGTGTCACAGCCTATGTCGTGGTTTTGATAAGCTGGGTTGTTGTGGAGCGATGAAGTGGATCCAATTAAGCCTTAACATTAGGATGAAAATATCACTTCCACTTCGGGCAGGCGGGAAACGCCAATAAAACTACATCAAATAGTCATTTATTATGCCCACCGTATTTTAGTATGGAATCCTCCTTTTATGACTGAGACAGGTAGAATAATGAGAACAAGAAAGAACGAAAGAAGAGGGGAAAAAAGAGAGGGAGAAAAGGAAAAAATCAGGGGAAGGCCTTTGAGAGAGTTCCGTATTATTGCCCATAGATCAAGCATAGATCTTAATCTTAACCTTAAGCACACTTAGACTGTCAGACACTGGCGCTTTCTATTTGACTTCCTTCATGGTCACTATTCCAGGACTCTCCCAGTTAGTGGACGGTTTAGGGTTAAGACCAGAATTAAAAGAGAAAAAAAAAGCACACATGAAAGAGTTCTTAGACAATAATAATGCCTATGGATTATTCCAAGGTTGTTTTTATATTCCTGAGCTCCATTCCTTACCCCTTTCCCCAACTCTAAATCAATCTCTAGGCGGACGCATCTCTGGATATTACCTACAAAATGTGTCAGACTTCCGGGTTCAGCTTGAGTCCATTCCAGAGCCATGAGCAAACACGCAACACTCTGTTAACTTAACCTCCCAGTGCAGTCAGACTGAATTAAAATACAAGATGTCAGTACCAGGAAGTAAAAGAAAAAACAAACCCACAATGCGGATTTACGTAATGGCATTATATACTCCTAATCCATTTCCTTCCTCAGTGACAAAGAAATAGAACTGAAAGATTCTTGAAATTGCCTATAGTTAATAAAAGGCAGCTGGAGGATGGCTGGGTGACCCATGCCGAGCACGTGCACTCGTTTCTAATCACTGATTGCTTCTTGATATAACTGCTGTATACCCTTGATTTATAAATCACTAAGAAAAGCAGAATCATGAAAAATATTATTAACTAGTTGAGGTCTGGACTCTCCCAGGGAAGGGGAAGGTAGTGAGAGGGAGGGGATGGCCAAACTTAACTGAACAGTTTCTTATTAAGTGCATGCGTGTCTTTGCATTCCCTCCTCTCGCCCTGACAGAACACAGTTGCCGTTCTCGCGGATGAATACTTCCGCGTGCGCAAATTTCGATGACGTCATCCGCTAGCAAAATTTTGTTTCGTTTCCGGACCGAGATTGTCAATAGCGAAAGAAGGACCGAATTATTCTGTAAAATATTATTTTCTTACTTCGGCGATTTTAAATGGCAAATGCTGAAGACCGATATGATGACTGATGTATATTTCCGTACACTCATGTCAGAAATGAAGTCTGTAACCGAGTTAGTTTATCTGGAAAAATGACACATGTGTTTCTAGGTTGCCCATTATATAAGATATATTTGAGGGAAGAAAGGACATTGGACGTTGAGCAATGGAGAAATGATTACGGAGTCAGTGACAAGAGAAATTGCTGTGTGTTCTTCAAATTAAAGATGGTAACCTCCGACAAGCCTACAAGTTTAAACCAGAGAATTTGTGCAGTGATATCAAGAGACGGATTTGCGGAAAATATATCTCATGCCATCGGTCAAAGCGATACTGTTTTAGAGCAAATAGTGCCTAAGCTAATCCATAACAACGTAACTCTAGACTTCTTCGACCACAGTTTCAGAACAGTTGAATCGTATGATCAAAGTCACCTTAACAAGCCCACAATCTGAAACCAGCAGACATAACAGTTATGTCTTGAGGCTATTTATAGAAAACTTATTTGGGACTATAGGTCAAAGCGATATTGACTAATTTAGGCATAAGCTAATTCTACGACAACGTACCTCTAGACTATTTGGACCCATAGTTACAGAATCGTTTTAAAACAGTTCGACTTCATATCGAAATCGCCCAAACAAATCTACAACCTTAAACCAGAGGACATGCATAGCGATATCATCAAACAATTTACAAGAAATACTCTGATGTTGTTGCTAAGCCATGTTGCACTGGACTGACTCCATCAATCCATCTTCAAATGTTATTGATCAATTTTTGTCATTGCGATGATTGCTAGCCGGATTCTGTGATGTTTCAAAGCCGCTTTAGAATTTATCATTGGGGAATAATCCAGACCGCAATTTTCTTGGCATTGTTATTGTTCTCTGTCATAGTAATGTCGAGTTTATGACGTCTATCTTTCTTTCTTTCTTTCTTTCTTTCTTTCTTTCTTTCTTTCTATATCATTAACTCGGTTGTATTATTCTTTGGTTAGGATGGCACCTCCATTGTAGAGCTTGTTTCTCTTCTCATTTGATTAATCTTCCCTCCCCACACTCTTTCAATTGAACCCCAGACCCCAGATTAGTTTGTACATGTACGTTGTAGCCATAAACCATATTAGTTTCTATTTTTGAGAGGTTTATTTGGATTAGATCTAGACTCTAGATGGTAAAAGTGACATAATTAGATCCCAAAATCGCCAAAATATGGCTCTTTCAGCGCCAAATACCAGATATTTGGAGCTTTTAAACAGCCTTTGGCTCTTAAATAACTGACTGGCTCTTTTGGTTTTTTTGGGGGGTCCAATCGATCTTAGGTTAAAATTGAAGACTTTCCTTTACAATAGGTAATTAAGTTTCTCTCAAACTGGTTTTTCATGCTTCCGTCATGATTCCCATTGAACACAAATCAAAGAACGGCCGTTGTTTCCATTTAATAAATATTTCTGATTAGGTTGCTCTAATGGATATAGAAAGGATTTATGATAATAATAATACCTACATGCATCCAATAGGCCTATATAGACAGTTTATGGTAAATTTCTCGTTCTGTGTCAAATCCTGCGCCCTATAGGACTATCCCTTTTCCAGAAATGCATTGGCTCTATTTTGGCTTTTTTTCATATGCGATTTGGCCTCGGCTCGAAAAAAATCTGGCAATCCAGCAGACGAAAACGCATTCAGTCTTAGTTTCATGGCTGCTAAACCTAGACGTCTAGGCCAGTGTCATTTCGATTTGAAAACGAACGGTTTGTGAATGAAGGATTATTCAACGTGGCAGTTAGGCGTTGTGTAACATCTGTGATAGTATGCTGTGTATTGATTCAGGTGTTTTCTGCGCAGAGACGTGTGTCATCAGTTGTTAGTCCGACTGAAATGTTGAGGTGTTGTCTTGCTAGACGCATCTGTGCGCATAGCAGCGTGTTCCAACATAGTCTAGACTAGACTAGATCTAAATTTAGACAAGCTTAGACATAGAATTAGAAGATCCATGTGTTTTGCTGTGACAAGAGAAGAAAATCTAGACTAGGTCTAGACTATACTGTGATAGCTTGACACAGGTGCAGTTAACATCCTAGAACAGTTTTGGATGCTTAGTCAATATCTTTTTGAGCAGTGGATGCAGAGACTAGGTCTAGTCTGATGCCTCTAGATTAGCCGAAGGTCTAGACAGTCCTGAAATAACAGCCTAAGGCACGGCCTATTTTTGAAGTAAGTCTAGACTTTTTATGAACGGACAGGTTATGGGTGTCGGATCAGTCAGACACAGTTTAGGCTAGAAATTTGTGTAACATCTGGATCATGTTCATCTGACTCATCTCAGGTCATATAATCTGCAGTATGTTAGACTGGTTTTAGGTTCACAAAGGAGAACAGCACAGCTGATATAGATCTAGACTACGTAATATACCGCAAGAGATATTCAAATATATTCTAAAACAGGCCTAGACTACTGGCCTAGATCTAGATCTAGGGACATTAAGGATCTAGAACAGCAATAGGCTGGAGATAGATACAAGTACGGGGCAGTTGTATAAAGGCTCTATAAAGCTAGAGAGCCTGTCTCATTTGAAAATGATTTTTGGCATTTTCTTTCAATGGGTTTAGGAAATAGACTAAAACGTGAATCGGAAACAGAAATCTGACACAGAATGTTGAAAATAATGGCTAGATTGACATACATCTGTTTATTCAGCACCATGCCACAATATCATCCAGAAAAATGTTTGAGAAATACAGTTACTTTGACCAAGCAAATACAGTTCTTGTAATGCTATGATGCTGAAGGCATGGTTGGAACCAACATTCCCAATGCAGTGTCAACATTTCATGTAATATTTGAATAATATAGCTTCAGTGAGGAGCGGCAGAACATTTTGTTTTACTATGGTGATAAACTAATCCAGTCAAGGTCACTGCTAGTAACATTCTATCACAAAAAACTTTTTAGCATGATAAATGATACCTGCTGCATTTAGCCTAGATTAACTAGAATTAGAATAGTTTCCACTAAATAATATAATGATCCACTTTATGAATGATGCAAGACATTTATTTTAGGTTAATCTTCACATTCAAGAAGTGATTGCTAGATCTGTGTACGATTAGTATAAACTCAGAAAATTGTTGATGTTAGATTCATAAAAATTCCACCCTTTCTTAAAATTTAGCAAATAACCATTGCTACAACACGGATTTACTATAATAATGATAATGATAATAATAATCATAATCATAATTATAATAAACATATGTAATATTATTATGGTTGCAATTTCAATTATTTTAATTTTTTGTTTAATCCTGGTGCTATTAGAAAGCTATAATAGTACGTTAAACAGTGGTAGGGAGATCTTCCACGTATTTTTCTTACAAATAGTCGGTTCCTCACAGGAGATAATTGATGCTTTCAAAATCACACGATGACTTCGCCATTTTTAACTGCTTGTGTTGAAAGAAAACACTATAGATGAACAATCTTGATGACAGAACAAAACAGCTGGACAGAATTGATCACAGACCCTGGATTTTTTGTACGTGATATCCTATCTGCAGTGGAGATGGTGATGTTAAAGGTAGGCCCAGAGATGTTTGTGAGCATGTACGTTTAAGCATGGCAGTCGTGAAACTGTGCTAATCTGATGATGTGGGTTGGGATGTTGTGTTTCATCAGTGAGAAGAGTTTCTTGTTTATCTCCTAACTGTGCTAGTCTGATGATATGTAGGTAAGGATGCTGCATTTCATCTGAGGGCAGAATTTCTTGTTCCTCTCCTCCCACAGAAGCTGAGGTTCAGGTCACTTAAAGATCACGAATAGGTCTATCATCAGAGTACATTTTTTTGTTTCACAATATTAAAATGTTTTCTCTTTTGTGCAGCTGAGAAGTCAGTATTATAGTGTTTGAGAGATTGTTCGTGTCCGCGTACAATTATTATGTCCCTAGCCTCAGCTCCCTCAAAAGACAAAGCTGAGCTCTCTCTCTCTCTCTCTCTCTCTCTCTCTCTCTCTCTCTCTCTCTCACTCTCTCTCTGTTATTCGCTGCCTCCTTTGCCAATGTTACCATAGCTTAGCATCCAGCAAATGATCAGCTAGACTATTTGCTTTGTTTCGACCGTAAATAAAAGTGCTTGTTTTACTCCGCATTTACTGAACTGTCTACCACAGATTAGATCACGGTGAAACGATGTTATAATTTGATTAGGATACAAAAGCGAGATCAATTCATGTTACAATATGTAGTCTAGGCCTACATACATTACATTATAATGTGGACGCGAAATGAACTCGCCCCAGTCGACCACGTCCTCTTCATAAAGGGATAGTATCCGATCAAACTAAACAGAATTTAAAAGAAATTGAATTGAATTGCATTGTAAATCTCCGATTGTTGACACATATGATTCATCTTTTTTTTTCCCGTACGACGGTCATTGAGACAGCTTTAAAAAGTAACAGTTAGGGGCTAAAGACGATTTTTTGGGGTGGNGGGGGGGGGGGGGGGGGGAGCTGAGTGGGGATGTTGATCTCCGGTTCTCTGTGGCGATTTGATTTAATAAGTATATTTTTTTTCAAGGTACACCAGTTATTGATAATTTCATCAAAGTACAAACTGTCAGAGGCGGTAGACGTGGGTGGGGTGGTTAGGAGGGAACCAATTTCCTGTAATGTCTTCATTTCACTGTTGTCTCTTAGACCAAAAGAAATAGAGGATGGGCACTGTGGTCGTTCATTTATCATCATTCTGTATCTGCTCAAGTGTTCCGTGTCCGTGTGTGTATACTCTTTCTTGGAATAAGGACAGAGTTGACAAAGCAAGCAGGATATAGACTAAGCTTACATGTATCCTACAGTATGAACCAATTTCATTCTTGTGTACTCCATAGCGTCGGGAGAACGGCTCAAATAGTCTTGAAGTTTAGTGTGTGCTCTTCATATTCTCCTAATATTCTCCTTTTGTGGTTCAAGTCAACTGAATTTACTGATATCCATGAAATAAGAACAGAACAGAACAGAACGGACAAAGTTAAGACAGAATATAGACTATATTATGTATCCATACAATAAGAAATATAGACTTCCTGTATCCATACAATAAAAAACAATATTTTTCTTGTGTATTCCCTGGAGTCAGTATTGCTGTTTGAATCGACTTTAACTTTAGTGTGTCCTCTTCTTTTTCTCCGAGTATACCCCTTACTTTGTGGTTGAGGTCAACTTATATTTTTGGGATACAAATAAAGCTGACAAAGTGAAGCAGGATATAGACTACATGTATCCATACAATATGAAAATCTTTCATTGTTGTGTACTCCCTAACAGCTACTGGAATCGACTTAAGTTAACAAGTTAAAGAAGTTTACTGGGATAAGGCCAGACCACAACTGCGGTACTTGAGCAAAAATACAATACATGAAGGACAGTACATGAACATTTAACGCACTATTGCTGCTAAATTCACACATTTTCACAACGCACTCATACATTCACATTGTGTGGTCTTCCTTTTCTCCGAATATGCCTCTCCTGTCATTCAAGTTAAATGATCAATGGATATGTAGCAGACAGCGATTAAAACGAAAGCCGTGGGGCCAAAGACTTACGTTCGGCTTAAACAGTTTCGGTTTAGTGAAGTCTAACTGAAGTCTAACAGGAGGAAAATAAAAGGGGCTTCTTGTTTCCCTTTCGTTTGAGCTGTACTTTTAGTTTTAACCATTTTCCTTTCAATATTTGTCTACTGCATTTGTTCGAAACTGAGTTATATCTGAGGTCGTGTCCAAGTTCTCAGCTGAAGCTTTGGACATACACTTTCTGCACTAGGATCTGTCTTTCGAACATCGGCAGAGTCAGTCACGAGAGAAGTTGCCAAACGAGGATTGTATAGGGAATAGATTTGGCTGCGTTGACCCCAGCATATTACAGTATTATATCCACTTGACAGATTTCTCCTCTCTCCTAAGCTGCACGTAGGTTAGTGTTCGTGGTAGCTTTAGGGAATGCGCACCCTACAGAAAGGTCTTAGGGAATATCACGGGACCATCTCTCCAGCCCAACTTTTCTCTTAGAACGCTTGTAAACCGAAGATAGGATTTTTAATTTTATAAGGCACGGATCAACCCCCATGCAACGCTTTTATTACAGAGTTAAGTAAACCTCTGATAAAAATGTAGGCTAGTGTTAGGGATAGGTTTAGGGAAGAGAAAGCACCCTAGAAAGAGGTCTTAGAGAATATCACAGGACCATCTCTCCAGCCCAACTTCTTTCTGAGAACTCTTGTTAACCGAAGACAGGATTTTTAATTTTGTAACGCACAGACCGAATCCCACGCAACACTTTTATCACAGAATTAAGTGAGTCTCTGATAATAATAATGCCAATTAAAACCGCTTAACCCGAGAACGTAGTAGAAGAAGCAAACAGAAAACCGCTTAATATGAGTTCCTAGTTTAGCACCAGTGATTGCTTGAAATGTGAAAAATAGCTGGAGAGCACTGACCTCTGGATCCATTATTCAAACTCCGGAGTTTATCCTTTAGATTTGTCTGGATCAAAGTAGCATTATCTCGCATTAGGCTTCACGGTGAAAATATTCTACGTTCATTGTGCTACATGTTTGGCTCAGTGTCGCACTGAGAGATCGTGCTACGAGTATGATAGATCTCTAATGTAACTCGGATTGTTAATAAGCAGATAAACGGAGATAGTCTAGTCTTACTCATGGCATGTTGAGTACGTTCAAAAGTAATACATGGTAAAAAAGAACCCCAAAGTATTTTAAACGATTTATAGCACTTCTCCCCATTTTTTAAATTACTAATTCTATTAGGTGACAGAAGGTGTAATTTTTATGAGCTATTTGATGTAGTATTTTCTTAGTGAAGCCTGGGCCAAAAGTACGCGATTTTATAACATTTGATTCTAATAGATACGAATGATGAATTGACTTATGATGTTATGACTTAACTGTAATATTTGTAAATATACGCAGACAGAGCATCGTGGCCTGTCTGCCTCCGATTATAAGGAATTGTCTGTATATAAATAAATAAATAAATAAATAAATAAATAAATAAATAAATAAATAAATAAATAAATTAAATAAATTAATAAATATGAGGCGTACTCAGAAACTGAAGACTGTCAAGTCTAAAGTTTGTGTGTTTGACCCACACACTGGGCGATTTACGTTGTAGTGTCCTTGGGAAAGACACTTCACTTTATTTCCTCACTCAACTCATGTGTAAATGAGTACTTGGCTTTAGAGCTGAAGGGACCTGGGCGCTGCAACGGAGGCGACCAGCAATGATTTGTGTTATGTGCTACATTTGTAAAATTATTATGTATTTACATGATTGATGTNTTTTTTTTGGCAGTTTGAGCAAATTGTTACCTGTAAATTTTCACATTTTTAGATGCCTTACAGCATTTTAATTTCACCATGGATCCATGAAAACTTAGTTATGATTATATACAGTTCATAGCAAATCGATTTGTAAGTTACAAGTCGGTTCCATCAGCACACAGTTTTATTTATTTTNAAAATGTGAAAATACGCAAATAAAATGCTATGGTATACAATTCAGTTTATAGGAATTTGAATTATAAACAACAATTTAACTAACATAATATGGTGTTTCCATAATTTCTAGAATCAATACTTGTGATCGGTAAGAGATACTAGGTTTGTGCCGAGGATGACTGAAGAAACTAATGTACCCAAAATATAACTACGATTCCAAATATAACTACAACTATAATATGTCAGCTTTGATATATACCTCGTGACTAAGGTTTAATATAACATGAACAGGCACGAGAATAACATAGTAAATCAAACGCCAGAGTGAGAAGTTAATGCAGTTGGATTTGTAATAGTATGACTACTGTTAACGAGCACAGCCTGTTCAAAATATTCTGACTGAGAAAAATTCCTGTAACACATCGAACACTTGTATTCCTCAATTTAAATTGCTTTGCTCAAACTGTCGAAAATCATTTGCGCAAATTACATATGTTTCTTCGCTCAAAATGTATACGTTTTTGCTCAAATTACAAACAGCGCTTGCACCGCTGGCGGTCAGCAATGACGTTGTTATGTATGTCATTTGTAAAATTGTGTATTTACATGTATGTTGTGTATTATTTTATGTCTTTATATTATGTATTATGAATGAAATGTATAACATTGTATAAAATTGTGAATCAAATTCCTTACGGGGTAAAAATAAAAGTCGTATCTTCATTTTATGTTCATTTTCATAAATAAATAAATAAATAAATAAAAAAGAAATAAATATCTGGATTTAGGGTTGAACCGCCAGCATATACCGTAGTCGCAGTTCCCATGAAATGACGTTATCTCGTTTTGCTTTTCTTGGATGTTAACTCATTAGGCTAAGAACGAAGAGCTTTAATTGTTCTGGATCTTTTACGGACCGTCATGGCGTGTGTTGGTATTCGCATAAGGCATTTCTTGGTGTTATGATTATATTGCACGTTATGAACAAGTTGTGATATATATTATATCACATCTTATTTTACTTGTAACATGTAGTATGATCGTAATACCAGGTAGCGCCATAATTTTTTGCATGTCTGCCTCAGCCATAACGATCCGTAAGAGGTCCGGACTTCAAAATAAAAGCTTTTTATTCAAATTTATTGTCTGTATGTTCGCAGCTCATGGTGTATCGTAAAAAACTTAACCGTATTATTAGCAAAGCTTATGAAATTTATTAGTTTTAGCTGTGGACAAGGCGAAACGTTGTTCAGGTAAATTGAAATGCTGAGAGACTTTACAATTCTGATATGTTATAAGCTTAGTGTGAATATAGTCAACTATGCTATGTCATTTTTTTTAGATAATAGAATATTGTAATTTCTATATGATATACAAGTCACTGCATACTTTCGAGAGATTGCCACTAAGAAGAGTCTCGTAAAGCCATCCATCCGTCAGCCTACGAGGTGCATCCTGGCTGCTTTCACTGAAGATTGTCGGCTGACCGCTTCGCTACCTGGCGGATGAGTCTGTCGCGCGCTTCTCTCGGTTGGGCAGAGTAGGGCATGACGAGATGATCTGACACTCATATCAAATGTTGACAGTAATCAGTGTGTACAGAGACGTCTCTCGCGCTATATAAAATTATAATATTATTAGTGCTAGGATTCTACCACGGAAGCTATCTTCTACTCAACCCTAATCTTACTCTTAGACTCCTCTGCCTGATCCTAAACTTGAGACCATACGGTTTTTCCTTTGTTTCTATTGTATTTAAGATAATTGACAGCTGTTGTCATTTGCTCCTCGATCTACGACGTTTCGGCTGCGTACGAGTAATGTGACTCGTTCAAGAGGACTTGTCGCATCATCCACCTTGTAGATAAGTCTGGCGCGTGAGAGACAAGATCGCTACTCTCGAGTCACATTTCTGTGTCCTGTTGGTGTAGACTTACTGATATCTGTCGCTCACGCTCTCTTTGCTCGATCCGTCACGGACAAGTGTGAGAGTTCGAGTTCGTCCGTGGCTTGATATTGGCGATGTAACACTTGTGTGTGTGGAAGACTATAGTTACATGTCAAACTAGTTGAATAACTGGCTTGTCCGCAGCCCGTTTCTTCATTCATTTGGTCGTGGTTATGCCTTTGACTAAGGGAACGAACGGATAAGGTGATACGTGCACAAGCGCTAGTTAACTATGATGTTAACATTGTGCTCTTGATTCTGGATGGACACTCACCATCACGTTCAATTTTATGGATATTTAAGAAAGCAAATCATAAGAAATAAAAAAAAAAGGCTTAGTTTGTCATTACAACCACCACTAATAAGAATTATACTTTCGGCTATGGATGGACATTAGTTGTTTTTAAAATTAGTTCTTCAGCCATTCAGTTGTAGAGACAATTAAAAACTTTATTTAAGGAAAGAAAAGATGATTATTATGTTACGACACAGACTGATCTAAAGCTGCTCGCGTTTAAAATAAATTTTATTAGGTAAACTTTCAAGTAAACCGCACTTCATTAGATTTCCAAATCGTTATAACGATTTCTTGCATATTATAGATTTTGAGTACAGTTTGCAGATGTGTTGTTTTTCTGTCAACAACTTTCAGTACATTGATAGGTAAATAACAAGATTTTCGGCTATTCGGAAAATTATGAGGCCCTTTTTCTGTGACGAAATTTTAAAGTAAAAACTTGACCTTCAAATTATTATTATTTTTTTTTGCCGTTTTATGACGGTGGGAGCAGGACGATTAATATAGTTTGAATTTCCGAAAAGGTTTTTGTTTTGTTTTCCAGCTTTATGCTTTTGTGAAACCTTCTTACAAGAATAAAATTGATTTTAGATCTGGTTTCAGCTGAAGTATCTATTCTATCTTTGCATGGATATGAAATATTATATTAGTAAGTACTTCTCTTTTCAAAAAGTATGAAGTTATATTGGGATTACTGTCGATGATATTTCTTTTAATATATAATTCATTTTTTTTTGTCCAGGAAATTAGGTTGGTTAAGGATTGTGTTATCTTCCCGGATTTTAATACAGATTATCTTCTGGTGTGGACCATTCATGGTTGGCTGGAATGAATTAAGCTAAATTCATTTTGATCATCTTTGGTTCGTGACTCGCAGCTACTACATTTGAAACTTTATATAATTTAAATACGTTCCTTCTCTCTGTGGATTTTGCTTCATTATCACTGATACAGTCTCGGAGTCCGTAAACGTCATGTATTGAAGGATTTATATTGGACTTGAATTTGGAGCTGGTTTCTATTTTTCTGTTGGTACAATTTGACATTTGATACCCGTAGTGGAAATTCCGGTACTGTCTGGAATTTGATAGTAAAGCACAAGAAGGAGTAACAGATAACATCACCAGGAAATAAGGTTAGTGATCAGTGATTTACTTGTTTCACTATGCTTTGTGAAAAGCCTATAACTAAACAGAGACAAGCCGGTTAATCTTTCACACACTATTTCATTTCCTATAATATCTGGTTAAGCATTGAAATTCATATATATATATACACGTACAATCACACATACACACACAATCGTTGGCACCTATTGGACTTTTGGAAATCACCTACGTGGCACTGTCCTGCCATTCTTGATGTTACGAAGCCGACTCTTAGGACTCTTAGGTTGCGGCAGAATGGCAGAGAAGTAGAAATCTTGCCACTTCATGCAAAAGACCCCCGGGTTCGAATCCTGCTGGCGCTTGCGGCAGGTTTTTCCTTGGGTACTCCTCGCGGTGTTTAGAAGACACCCTTTTGCCTGACGGAGATCCACACCATGTCTATGATACGTCCATACCTATACTGCGAAGGAACCTTTAAACTAAGTATTAAATAGTCATTGACACGTAGTTGGTCAATCATCTTCATGGTCCTGTGCACTCCCATGTCAGCTAAATGACACGAGTGCGACTCTCGGATCCGACTTACGTACTTCTCAACCGATTTAAAAAAAAAAAAAAGTGGTGCATGTACAGATCGTTCATGCTAATATATAGCGTCGTTTTCCACAAATTAGATCAAATTCAGATTCAGAATTCTCGGTCGGTTTTGACGACAGCATTGAAATTCATATATGGGCTCTTAAACGTAAAGGGACAGAAATATATATTTACTTCGTTTCCTAAAAAAATACTCAAAAACTTTTTTTCTTATGTTTACTTATAATTGATAAGTCTGAACACATTACAGTAATTACGATCGGAGGGCGATGTGAATGGTAATATATTATGTGGATTCGTAAATTTGCAGGTTCGTTAGCCAGTGCTGAAATATAGCTAGTGCTGAACTATAGGTAGCGCTGAAATAAAGCTAGCGCTGAACTATAGCTAGCACTAAAATGTAGCTGGTGCTGAACTATAGCTAGCCCTGAAATATAGCTAGCGCTGAAAAATAGCCAGTGCTGAAACATAGCTAGCGCTGAAATATAGCTAGTGCTGAAATATAGCTAACGCTGAAATATAGCTAGTGCTGAAATAATTTGCCATTAACAGATTTCAGTTATGTTCGAGAAGGTAGAGGTTAAACTGCTGGAGAATGTAAACTCTTTAATCACTGTAACACCATAGATCAATGCGTCACAGAGAAACCAGAGTAGAAAATATTTTTAAAAAATTATGGGAAGGAAATTATCATCACCAGAATAACACGGTGGATTAAATTTCATCACGAAGAATCCACCGGATCTTAGCGAGAAATGGGATGAAAAGATCAATAAAGGATTATCATGCTCAGAGCGCATCTCGTCATCAAAGCTCACAGACAAGGCATAGATCTATATTTAACATCAAAGAAAACGAAGTTTTGTTTTTGCGGGGAATAAAGGGAACTCTTAGAGGATTGGTTGATGAATCAACTGGGGCCTGTGAATGAAGTTTCAAACCCAAGACCTTCCTTTTAAATAATGCCAAGATAAGATTCAAAATTCAAGAGAGTTTATTAGCTCATGACAACACGACATATGAACGTCCAAAAGTGATTACAAAAATACAAAACAGTAAACAACTTCGTAAGGAAATAACAATGACAATGGCGGATGTAAAATTTAAACAACACAACACTAATCCCCTGAGGGCACTGCATTTTATTTATATTAGACAAAGAATCGAACTAACTTGATACGTTGTAAAGTCTTCATTATGAGGGATATTAGTTTACAGACTCGTTGTAATACTTCTGCTTTGGATTTTAATAAGTTTAAGGACTTAGGCATATTAAGGTTTTTGTGACTACTTTCTGGTAATAACGTTTTGCACTCCCCAGCAAATCTGGGACAACATAACAAATAATAGAATCCATCACCTACATCCCATGTGCAAAATTCACAAATTCTGTTCTGATATTCAATATTTTAGTTTCGTCCCGTTTCCACTGGCAGCTTACGATTGCCGACCCTAAATTTGATAAGGCTGTAGATTTAAACAGGTTCCAAATGATTAAAATCAGTCGACATCGGCAATAACTGTAAGCTAAGATTATTGTAAATATGGGCGTGGTATTCAAAAGAAAAATTTCAATAATGATAGATAATATACAAAGCAAGACACAACAAACAAACAAACAAACAAACAAACAAACAAACAAACAAACAAACAAACAAACGAACAAGTAAAAACAAATACACAACAATGAAACGAACCCAAGAAACCCCCAACAAAACAAAACAATCGAATAAACAAATAAAGGAACGAACGAAATAACAAACAAACAAAAACAAACAAACACACACGTGAACAGACGAACGTACAAGCAAGCAAGCAAGCAAGCAAGCAAGCAAACAAACAAACAAACAAACAAGCAAACTATTTCCGCTCTCCTTCCTTTTTTAAATAGCGATCACTTACATGCGTAAGATACTCGAAATCCGGAAGCGAGAGCTACCTGCATCCCGTTAATGAAACCAAGTGTGTCAAACCACATATAAAGGAACGAACGAAATAACAAACAAACAAAAACAAACAAACACACACGTGAACAGACGAACGTAGATTGGAGACCCTCGCCTTGACCTACCTGATCCGATTACGATGATGGGAAATTACTCCGCCCGATTCCTCGATAGGATGCATCTTTTTTAATGGCTCAAGACCCTCTGTTTACTTCTCCTGGTTTATATATATACATTATACCTCAGTCCTTTCCTCCTTGCCCATATCCCTACGTTTCATTGTGAAACTGACCGAAGCAAACATCCACATGAATATAGAACTGGCCCTCATAGACCACCCAGATCTAATTCTGGAAAACCACACCGNCCCCACAAACCCCTTGCCTCAACCCCTTCCTCCTGTTAATTTCCGGATGATACAAGAGCCCAGGAAAATGTTCTTCTTTCCTATGTCCCCAGGCCTTGGGAGAGCCATTTTCTCTATTAAGATCATTTTGGTTTAGATTGGAGACCCTCGCCTTGACCTACCTGATCCGATTACGATGATGGGAAATTACTCCCTTTAGGACACCATTTTTTACTAATCGACTGTAAGGATGTTAGTGCAAAAGAGAGACAGCAGTGCGGTTCAAGATGAAAGTTTCGATTATTTTTGAGGAAAAAAGAGGAAGAACGAATCCAATGATTTAATAATAATAATAATAATGAAAGGAGTAGTAGTATTACAGTTTACAAGCCTTGTATCCAGGCTGATACTTGCTCTCCCATTTCACACTAATTTTACACCAGCATACAAGATCACTATAAGCCTTTCTTGACTCCTAAAGGAGCATACAGTCCTCTGTCATTTACAGGCACTGATCTCTGTCATTCTGACAATATGACTGTCACGAGAATCGAACCCACAGTGTTTAAGACTTAAGTCCAAAGCCGAAACCATTGCGACCACCTTGCTCCACAGCAGTGTAGATTATTTGCTGTCTTGACTACAGCTTCACAAGTAAGCAAAGAAACGAATGAAAACGTGTTTATTTCGCACAGTCGAACTTGATCTGACGGTTACCTACACACCATGGTCGGGTTTCGGGAGCGCTGGTTTACCATACTGCTACTGCACACATTGATAACTTAGGAATCTCCATGTGGCAGATAATCTTATATCATTGACTAAAAATGGCAATAATCAGTTTGTTTATTGTTGTATAACACATTTAACTTGTTTGTTGTGAATGTGGTTGCCCTACTCCTTCCTCTCCCAGGCAGCGCCCCTCAACTAGTCAATATATAAATGGGAAACTGGAAATGAAACCCAAGAGTTTTGAAATCACCGCTCAAGGCTATAATTTCCTTTACGTAAGCGGAGCTCGAAAGAGATGTTCAGCACATTCTTAACCTATTTCCTGCTGGTTTCGCAAAAAAAAACAAAACCCAACCAAAACCGACGCCGCGTATATGCAAGCTTCACATGGATGTGAAAATGTTGTGATTAAGTGGACAGTGCCGCAATGTCTGTTGTCGATGTTATGTGGAAAATACAATTGACTTCTCTTATGCGCAGCACCATGGGCGGAAAGACAAGTTGAGATTAATCGGATGTTGCGATTAAGTGACCGTGACAGTGACTTCATTGGGATTTTTTGAAAAATAATAATCATTTGATAAAGCGAAACTTGTAATTGACAGATAACGATAAAATGGAGTCAAGTGTATCTGTTGTCTGCAAAAAAAAAAATAATGGAAAACAACATGCTGTTCGTCGGACTGCGATCACGTAAAATCGAGTACATGTATTTTGTTGGCGTATCTCAATATTATTTGGATTGCAGCTGGAACAGGACTATTTTAGTCCAAGAATTATATTGCAAGAGTGTTGGAGGAGAACTTCAAAATAAGGTATTGGCAAAAGGAAAATTTTCACAGGACAGGTGAAAAAGCAAATCAACTTGCACATAAACTGACTGGAGAGACAGCCAGGCACCCTTGCAAGTTTTACCGACCCATCGATGATGGGAGGATGGGCGACTTTATCGAAACCATCGACTCCCTGAACGACGACAGAATACACAGCCAACCAGACAGACACGCTAACAGACAGATAATGGCTCAAGCAAACAGTTCGTCGGACAAAGAAACAAAACATAAAAAAAACACCAAAATAAAACAAGCCAACCAACCAGCAAACAAACAAACAAACAAACAAACAAACAAACAAACAAACAAACAAACACACAAACGGACCAGCTGGTGACTCATACTATGTCACACCCACAAGCCAACAGAGAACAATTAAAGGAATAGGGCTAGTGTTGTTTATCTGTCATTTCCGGCGGCCTTGCACCCCCACCAACGCAGCGCCCACGTGAGAGGTGCCTGCNTTATCGAAACCATCGACTCCCTGAACGACGACAGAATACACAGCCAACCAGACAGACACGCTAACAGACAGATAATGGCTCAAGCAAACAGTTCGTCGGACAAAGAAACAAAACACAAAAAAAAACACCAAAATAAAACAAGCCAACCAACCAGCAAACAAACAAACAAACAAACAAACACACAAACGGACCAGCTGGTGACTCATACTATATCACACCCACAAGCCAATAGAGAACAATTAAAGGAATAGGGTTAGTGTTGTTTATCTGTCATTTCCGGCGGCCTCGCACCCCACCCAACGCAGCGCCCACGTATGAGGTGCCTGCCTACGTGGGAGCAAGCACGATATTACGAACCTATTATACATGGGAAAAGCTATCACCATCGTATCGCCTTAGCATAAAGATAACCTCTTTCGGGGCTCGAAATGGAAAATTCCACGTAAATAGACTGAGATCCTTAATCGTTTGGAATGGCGTTCTGAAAATAGCCCTGGGGTAGACTATCTTGATTTAGCTGCAGTGGGTAGACTATGGAGATGACTGCTGCCCCAGCGACCAGACAGAAATGGAGTACCAATAAATAAACTGGAAAAATAAGAAGAATATGTCAGTTGTTTTGAACATAGCGCTTTTGATATGATTTATCTGTCTGTCTGTCAGTCTGTATTTCTGGCCTGTCTGATTACTTGTCTGTTAGTACGGGTCTGTCTTTCTGTCTGTCAATGCGTTCGTGCTTGTGGCGGCCTACTCATTTGTCTCTGTCTGTCTGTCTGTCTGTCTGTCTGTCTGTCTGTCTGTCTGTCTGTCTGTCTGCTTGCCTGTCTGTCTGTCTACCAGCCTGCCTGCCTGCCTGCCTGCTTGTCTGTCTGTCTGCCTGCCTGTCTGTCTGTCTGATGCTTCCCTATCCGTCTGTCTGCCTGCCTGCTTGCCTGATTGTCTGTCTGTCTGTCTGTCTGTCGGATAGATTGGAAGATTGATTCCTTCTACTTATTCTCGCTCCCTCTTCACTTCTCATTTTCTTTATTGATAACAAAAGAGAGCGAAGTTGACACTACTCATTTGCATTCAGTTTTCTCTTCCGTCCCACACTTTGCTCAATCAATTGTTTGTACACAAACCCTCTGTCTGATGGAGTGCTTCTTGTAGCCTTCTGTTCAATTTTACCACCGTTCTCTCCAAATTTAATACTGAGTCGTTTTCAACCTTAGCCATCTTCATTCTAAACATCACTAGATTCTTACTACCTCCACTCTTCTCCTTTCCCGCCCACCACCACTACACATATGTATATACTAGTCAAAGCATCCGCAAATTTGCGACGTTTTCGTGCAATGCAAACGACCAAACTACATCTACAACATTAACACCCCGCCTCTCTTTGTAATTATTGTCCTCACATGCGTCATTGTTTGTAAACATATCGGTTAGGCTGAAAAACAACAACAAAAAAAACCCGCTAAAAATTAACGATTTTTCTCAACGTCAGCCTCTCTACAAACCCACCATATTTGAGGAATTTGGCCTCAAAACACCAGTTTGGCTGCAGACACCACAACAGTAGTGCTGTCATGAGCATAATCGTCCATGAAAATAAATGGAACAGGTGATTTGAATATGGAAAAATCGATTTTCTACATATTTCGGAGACAATCAAGAACATCGCTGACCACCAATTTTAAAGATAAAGGACCAGTTATGGTCGGTTTGTTACTTACACATGATGAAATCAGTGGAGAAATTAACCCCTATGATGGGCATGGGAGGAAGCCTTTCTTGGCTGTTGATACAGCCAAGTCTAGGACTTGTCATCTTTCTATCGGAAAGCACCAGTATTTGCACAAAGTCATTTTCATTCTAATGAGTCTGCTCATTTTTGTAACGATGATTATGTTCACTCTGGCGATCGACTCTGCTACGTACATATTCTCGACCCGGCATCTGATACAAATGCTCGGTTTCAACTTCGGAAAGCGGAAGTAAAATTTCAGGGACGAACTGCAAAAACCAATGACGTATGGTCCATTTAAAAACACCGAACTGGGACCGTGTTCACGAAACAAAGAAAATTTTCATAATCATCAAAATAATACTTACGGACCGTTTAAGGCGAAAATATTATCAAAAGAAACAACTTCAGACCATAAGGAAGGTTTATGCAAAACTTTGGGTCGGTTGGCGCAAAAATAGTCGCGATATGGCTCCTACAAAATTTCTGCGTTCTATTGCCTTTTCTGTTCTTTTCGTTTCACTCTCTCTGCATCTGTCTTTGTATCTGTCTCTGTCTCAGTTTCTCTCTTTCTCTCTCTCTCTGGCTTTATCTCTCTCTGTCTCTCTCCGTCTTATAAAAGTTCAGTTCAGATCGATACAGTTCAGATCAGTTCACTAGTATCTCTCCCTCTAAATCACAAGTAATACAAGTATAATTTCCCTAAAGTACAAACTCATCTTCTCTTCAAGACACATTCCTTCTACCACAATAATGTATCTGGCATTACACTAAAAGGAATGTAACGGTACTCAGATTACTTTTCCTGAAAATCTACTCCGGTACTTTCATAGCATACGTCTGTGAGAGATGAGGCCCTAATTATTTCGTCGTCGGCCCCCAGTCCGTCTCCCCCCTCGTCCCCCTTTCCCAACACCCTAGTTTGAGTCTATATACTAGTCCATTAAATTTATCTCCCCATCCCCTTTCGTAGTACCGCCAATGCACTATTTTCTTCCGTCGTCCCTAACACTAACAAGGCTTCTACCGCCTCAGGTATATTAGGGCGCCTAGCTTCAGACCTTACCTCACTCCAACCTCCTCTTCCCTCACCACTGACTCCACCATCCTCATCTTTCCTACCCCCTCACCACTCCTGAACTGGCAGAAACTTCCTTGATGAGATCTTTAAGACGTCTCGGAGATGTTGTACTTTATTGTTTGGTTCGTGTCAATCGGAACTGACATTTGGTTCTTGGCTTTGACTGCTGGATGTTACGTCTTATCACCATCATGAAAAACATCATCATCATCATCATCATCATCATCAATATCATCAGCTGTATATAGAATCCTTCTAAAACTGTGATGAAAGTATTGTAAACGTTTATTACAGTATATATTACGCAATATTTTGCAGGTTAAGAACAGTAAGGAAAAGTCGTTACCCTCATTATCATCATCAACACATCATCATCATCATTGTCGTCGTCGTCGTTATCGTTATAGTAATAATAATAATAATAATAATAAACACCATCTTCTTCATCATCATCATTACCGCCATAACCTGGAGATACCCAAATTGTCGCACCACATACGATTTACTCGACTCTGTGCAAAGAATATGCTGATCACAGTGACACAATAAACGACTTTCTGATCCATTGGCATGTTATGCCAACAGGCAGCATACCAGCTTGAGTTGGTCAACTAAATTAGTTGGTTATTGACGTCACGTATAAGAAGATAAACAAGTCGCTGTGCACGCAGAATAAATCATCCACGGAGCGATAGAAGCTTTTCCGGGTGTTCTCAGTCGCCATTTCCTGAACCTCGAAGATAATTATGTAGTGACCAGAAAAATGGTTACGAGGAAAACATGAGGAAGAGCTTCGCGGCGTTTGAATTGAAATTGAAATATCCCGTTGTTGTTATTGTTTTAAATCATTCAAGATTAAAACATCTTTTTTTGTAAGAAAAAATTCTGAATGAAGAACGTTCTTCTCCTTCTGGACATCTCAGTAAGATTGCGATTACACTGACTAGTTGATATACGCGTCCACCATTACCTGAAGCTTAACAATGTTGTTGGCGTGGTTACATGGGGCGTTAATTATTTTGACAGAAGCCTTGATTTTGTCCCATCTGTGGACTTTTCAGTCCTGTGCTGGCACTGGACTTGCCAGCTAATCGAGTTGGCATTGGCACAACATGAATATCGGCGGTCTCCGACCCAGGTTTAGATGTAGAGCTAATGGAACCCTCGTTCCATTCCACATGAAAGAAGAATGTTCAGAGCATTTCCTTTTCTGCTGGGATAAAAGGATGCATTTTATTTCTGAAAGATCATCGTGCAGTTATCTTCAAAACTTTGTTAAAATCTCTCTTCATTTCACTGACCCTTCATAACTCAAAAGTCGCTAGATTGGCTTCACAAATTCTTCATGATTTAAATTGACATACTCTTTGAAATTCACTGATGTTTCGTAATTTAATGTGACACATCTTTCGTGTCGATGTAGTCTATAAAGTCTTATCTCTCATAAATAAATTTTGAGGAAAATGATACAGCATGTAATATTTTTATTAGCATTAAGGGACATAATTCCTCATAAAATTGTCACCTTCTTTAATTTTCTTTGCGGGCACATTAATTCCGATACTGTCATCAGAACCAGCCAAAAATATCTGGACACAAAAAAAAGGGATTTTTGAAGCAAAAGGATAACAAAATTTGCATTTGATCCGATTTATGAAAAACGACCTTATACAGTGTATCAAAGAGGGTATTATTAGATTAGATTGGCTGTCTGATTACATTTTCGCTACTCTAAGTTCAGAAGTTCAGTATTAGAAAACGGCTTATGTAGGGGAACAAATCGACAAACGAAGGGAAAGTAAAGAGGAAAGGCTCACACCAGTAAACGTAAAGAGAAGTCTCTGTACTGTTGGTGAAGTAATAGGTGCTGCCACAGAAGTCCTGAGCTCAAGTCTTTTTTTTTTCTTTTTAATCATTTATATAAATGGGACATCATAAATGACGATCCTCCTTCCCGTCTCACCCGTGGATTTTTATAGCGGGCATAAAAACAAACAAACAAACAAACAAACAAACAAACAAACAAATCCAGTGAGCTACAGATCTTGCGCTATCTTTATTAGACAAGGTCTCTTGGTGCTAATGATCTTCTCCCAACCAAATTTTTGTCGGTCACAGCGTCACTCATGGTTAATGTAGAGTACTTCCCTTCTGTCCACCCAAGGTCATCTATAGCGCTCTGCCTCCTTCGTTCCTGAACCAGAGTCGTCGTTATTTGGTTCTTCACGACCAGTTTTACCCATCTGTAGCTCGGTCAACATTGTCAAGAACCATCACAGCAGGTCACCTTTTCTAGCGACACGATTGGCAAACTGGGAAAAGGACAAAGCTATAAAGATAGAAATTAGAAAGTACATGGGCAGAGTCTAATTTAGTCCCCTGGGGAGGAGAGAAAGTCTCCAATAACGGCCTAATAAGTCTCTGTAGACGGCTGACTCCGAAAAGACCTCTCTCTCTCTCTCTCTCTTTCTCTCTCTCTCTCTTTTCTCTCTCAATAAATTATATAAATATATTCGATTCTTTACTTCCAATTTGTTTAGGTACAATAAGCCTATTTCACACATTATACCACGTTAGGAAATTGTGAAATGGCATCGCAGGTGATAAGCTGTTATAGGGAGCCTACAGATAGTCACTGATTACTTGTTTGTGAGGTTAATTCTAATAGACAATGGATAAAAGTACAATATCAACTGCTCTCAAATTATATACCAGTGTCATAACAAGATGCACATTGTCGTCAGATGAAATCTCTCTCTCTCTCTCTCTCTCTCTCTCTCTCTCTCTCTCTCTCTCTCTCTCTCTATATATATATATATATATATATTTATACACACACACACAGGCAGAGAAAGAGAGTTTATATATAGAGAGAGTCTATACATATCTAGTTGGCACCCTTATTTCAACATGTGTCCTTGTGCACTTCTCTCCATGTAACTCTCGGTACTCTCTCACTCACTTTAGGCGCCATCTTATTCCTGTGACTCTCTGTCTGCTCTCTACTCTGTACACTGCCCTATCACTTTCTTTCTCTCGGCTTCAGATCTCTTATCCTTAAGAAGTTCTTTCCCCTCTATCTGTTTAGTTTTTCCTACTTTTTTTCGTCTTTTTTCTTTCTCTGCATCCTCTCTGTATATCTCACATTATCTGTTACCTCTCTGTCTCACTCATTATTCTCTCTTCTTTTTCTCTCTAGGTTTCTTTCTCTCCTTCGTACACTGAAGAGCGGTTACCTTCTCTCTCACTCTTACTCTCCTTCGTTTTCCTTGTACTTGTATCTCGCCATGTGTGGGAGGGAACAAGAAAAAGAAAGAAATCTACTGTGTCATCACTTTTACAGTACCATAGAGATGTATTATTTCACTCTCCGAAGACTGGTCAGTTTTCAAATGACATGTAGTATCACATTAAAGCCATTCGATTTCCAAAGTCCCTCTACGACGTACAGCATGAGAACTGGCATAATGAATGTTCAGGGCATCTTATTTTGTTATGTTAGAAATAGTGCTCGTTCAAGTGCAAGGGATATGACGTCATATGACGCTGTTAGTCCTCAGGCAGTGCGCAGTAGAGGACATGTACAATTGTACATATGTCTCCAGTCTTTAGTCAGTTAAACTGCAGGAACAGATGCGAATAAGTACATCAAGGTGGAGTGGAAGAAACAAGAAAGATATCAAAAACTTATTGAAAACCCTATCCAATAATTTAATCCTTCCCAAAATATGAACAAAACCAGTTGTTCTAAAGTGGAAGAAAGACAAAAGATATCACGATGAAATTTTTTTAGTATTGGTCATCAAATCCACGGTGTTTCACCGATTTTGTTGTTGTCACTAACACGATGATAACTAAAAACAACAACAACAACAACAACAACAACAACAACAACAACAACAACAACAACAAAAAAAAAACAACATCCTATAACTGATTTGCCGTTGTCTTAAACCATCTGAAACATCCGTTCCGTTTTCAATACGACGGGAGTCTTAGTGACACTTCTTCATTTTCATATACTTAAAAAAAGATGTCAGTAATTTTGACAATGTTGATGAAGTTTTCTCAAATGGAATGTTGATAATTTTGCTTCAGTTTTCTGAAACTACCGTACTCAGAAAAGAGAAAAGTTGTATATTTATCATTCAGTCCTTGAAGCATTTTCATGTACTTTTACTCTGACATCCGACATCTGGACAGGAACGGCTGTAATTTAGTGGAAGGAAGAGGAAGATAGCATACACCCACTCAACATACTGTACCTTAAGCATTTCTGTACTTTAAAACAGAGCGAATTGCCGACTGGGACAGGTGTACTGAAGTGAAAGAACGTAATTGGTTCAGTCTATTCTTGACGCCCTCACACAAAGGATTATGATACGTAAATAACGCCTTTTGACATTTAGATAGATCCTGAAATACAAGATCCGTGAAAGCCAGTAAAAGCAGATTATTCAATAGCCGCAGCCAGTCTGATTACTTAAGGAGTGGCATTGGTCGCCATTTTGATTTTGATTGTCTCATGACAATTTTGTTTCTTTACTTGGATGGATCTATACAAGTGTACATTATAAGGTCTTTATTAGATCTGTACTTTAAGGGTTTGAAAACAAAAATCCTGTCTGAGTTGCAGCATCTTTCACCCTAGGAAGGGATGAGATGTCTGTCCCAAAGATGTGCCGTATATTTGCCCAGTTAATCACCTTATGGAAGGTTCAAAAAGAAAGATTCGAGCTTTGGCTTGGGGCGATACAGAGAGAAAAACGATAGCTAAATAACGAAATAATAATTATGAGCGCGGTGAATAGCTCGTTATTTTCAGTATTCGTAATAAGACTTAGGAGAATGTGTTTTTGTTTGTTATCTGATATGCGGGAAAGGAAGTGGGAAGAACTGCAATTTTCTTCTAATGGGATAGGGTGAGGATGATAAGAAAGAAATATGAAAGCTGAAGAAGACGAAATGAAATAAGAAGAGAACAGTGCACAAGCGTAGATAACTGCCGGGGGCCGATGTAGAAGTTATTTTAACCAAATGGACGGTGTGAGCGGGTATCTTATTATTTGTGGTTTCAAGAAAGTGGTCTCCTTGTTCTGATCGGTGGGATAAAATGAAGTTGAATGTGAAGAAGATTTAGAGAAGCCATTTTGTGCCAGAACTAAGGGAGTGATAGGACGAAAGATAGGGCAACCCCTATTTCCATTGTCTGACTGAAGAAGCGGCGATATCCCATGCTTGCCAGTTGCCAATCGAGTGCATAACATTGCAATCCATAGTTGCCAGATTGGCGTCTTGATGCCAAATTCCTTGATAAGTTTATTCGCAATAATTTTTATAGCAGAAGGAAATGAAAAATGGTTACAAATGTGAATTAGTTTCACAAATTGTAAATCATATTCCAAATTTTCAGGGTTATCAGCTAGTGAATAATATCAAAGAGATAGCGAGGACAAGGGAGAATAGGTTTTGAAAGTAGCGTGAAAGCAGAGAAAGCAGTATCATAAAGACATATAATAGGGAGGGTTGCGGCAGGAAGGAGCAAAGAAAAGATGAAAAGTGAGATGGGATGGCAGCTGTCATGAAGATAGTAATCAAATAAGTAAAGGGTGCAATTGCAAAGAAGACGAGCAGACAAACAAAGAAATTAATATGGTTTTTAGAATAATAACATTTTATAACAATTTACACTGTCTTCATCCTTGGTGTAAATGTTGGCGTCGAGTCACAAGATCAGTGTCATATGGCCTCTGAGTAGCGTTAAGCCGTTAAGCTTCATTGCCCGTTTCGCGGCCCAGAGATAATACTGTCGTAAGTCATATGATGATTTTAAAAACTTACGACAGAAATATTTTTGGGCCGCGGTTTGGTCACAGCCTCAGGTTTTAACCGGCACAATAAGCAAAACGGTCTTTACAGCGGATTTTAGTGGTGATTTTCGAGCGTCTGTAAACATGTCCGGCATACAGTGATGATGTTTTCAGCAGCGATATGCCGATAAGTAATGGGCCGGGAGCAGAAACTTCAACCTTATCATGTTGGGAAGTCTAAAAGCGATGTTAGCAATTTGTTTTCCTGTTAAGGATTCAAATTTTAGACAGCCAAATAAATAATGATATTCGTCAGTATGTTGACAATAATCTGTAAAGGGCACTACCGATTTTTGTTGTCATTGTGATTGAAATCACCAACGGGAAGACGATGGTTAGCAGTTATTTTATTACTTTTGACGTCACTGTCTTCTTATAACATTCACACCTGCGGTACAATATGTAAACGGAACGCACTGTGGTCCATACAGTACTACCCCATGGTCACGTATTAAAGGAGATACGTGAACTTAACCATTGCGCCGTTGCGCACTTTGTTGTGCACTTTCCTATGTCAAATGCAATGCAATGCAAGCACCAGTACAGTTGCACACTAGGGCATTTTCCACGCGAATGATCCTAACATTGGGATTTTAGATCTGTTCACCTCATGTTCACCTCTTTATAGCTCCATGGTTCACCTTGATCGAACCTTAGTGTGCAACTCTAATGCAATTCGCTTGAGATTTGACATGATAAATTGCACGCCAATGTACAAAATATTGCATTATTTACATTGATATATTTGCCTTTGCACGTGAAATATAACTCAAACCCGGAAACGCTGTACAGCTTTATTAATAAACTCGGAAGTCAGAGACCTATAATAAAGCAGATGCTGCATGCCTTGGCAGCCAGTCGGATTTCTCGGCAAACTGCAGCTGGACTTCGATGACCTCACGGAAGTGTTTGTTACAGTCCGGAAATAAGATAGACCACTATGAACTAGCCAATGACAAGGAAGGTTTTAAACCGCAACAGCCAATCAAATTCCTTGACAGGTTGGAGTTTGTTTTGATTTTGACAGTCCGACGTAAAATAATAAAAATGGTCTTACTTCCTGATCATAATTTTTTTTTCATAAAATTTAGCCGTTTCTTTCCCAAGGACACAACAACGCAAACCACAAACCGCCCAGCCCGGGAATCTAATCCATAGACTCAAGATCTAATGGCCTTCAGTAGCCTGTTATGAGAACAAACTCTGAGCGGTATAAAAGTTCTTTTCTTGCACAGACGATCGTAGTATGTCCTGATTTCAGTGCATGAAGTTAAAGAGTTCAAATTGTATTTATTATGTTGCTGATGTGTAAATGATATATGTATTGTATAAGGGAGTCAACGTACGAGCTTAATGTGTATTTAGGTGTATGTTGCATGAGCTATGAAAGCAAATTTTCCATTTGGTCATCTCATCTCATCTCATCTCATCATCTTATCTTATCTTATCTTATCTTATCTTATCTTATCTTAGTAGACCTTTTTTCCCCACAATTTTGGGTGACCATAAGTGGCCTGCCTGTCAGCCTTTGGGCGCTGCTGGTCTATAGTCAAATGCTTATTAATTAACGCCACCTCCTGCTGCCCACACATTTTCCGTGTTGTCTTGGTCTTGAATGTTCCTCTACGACATGCCTTCTCCCCAGATCGATACCGCCACAGCGTGCATCTCAGCATGAGGGGGGCGTTCTGTAAATATTAAATAAAGTGTAAACATTCCAATATTCAAATCTGAAGACAAACACTGGCCTTAATTTGCCACTCTAGCCTAAGCTGTGGGAGGTTTGCAGTCTCTCCAAAGATTCCAGAAGCGAAAAAAAACAGGTGCAGATAGTCTTCCAAGAGAAGAGGGCAAACTTGTAAAAAGTGTATATTTTTCACCCTAGTTTCATCCTGGCTATAGGTAGTGAAAGATATTGTCAGAATACTAGTGTTCAGCGCTTATAAATGGCAGTAGCATTGTTCGTTTCTCAGGGAGATAAGAAAGTAGGAGAGTGATTGGGCCTGCTGGGATAATAATAGTGTGAGGTCACGGGAGTGGAAATTAGCGTGGATACAAGACTTATAAACTGCATTATTACTTTGTGTTACCAACTATCTTTCATCGTCTTCCCCTTCCCAGTCGGTCCCTGACACAGCCCCCGCAGCTCGAAATCCCAGGTTCTGCTAATCTGCAATTCCTTCCTGCTCACGCCAAAGGAAAAAGAAATCTTTTTGCTGCTGCCTCCAGTTCATTATCCTTAGTTCAAACATACAGCATATTGGCTAATGAAAAGTAAAGATGTTGCACATACAATTTGTTTTCTTGAATCAAAAGACCTCCTTCTGTGTGTGTGAGGAAAGAGGGATAGGGAGGAGGAGGAAGAAAAGAGGGCTGGATGATTGCAGGCTATGCCATTTTGAAATGGGGACGAGTTAAGGGCAAATGACACACGCCACGGAAGCATGGCATGTTGTATGCGAGACGGACGTGGGTAAAGGAATAAAGCAGCCCCTGGTTTGGCAGTCACCTGTAAACAACACGCCTACCTGCTTAGACGACTGACTTTTCATGTTTCTTATTTTGACCTCCATATCTACACCACCTGTCTAATGCGACCACGACCTCCATTTCACAGGTTCTGATATTATAAAATATAAAGAAAAACACTGTACACGGTGACCGACAGTTGGCTGTTTTGAAAATCTCGCACGGGCCATTTAAGGGTTCTGAGGCCGACCTTAAGTAGAAAAGTTTTTTTGTCCACTTTGTAGGTATCACTCGTTTCTAGATGGCAGAAAAGAAAACATTGAAGTTTGTTTTTATATTTAACAATACCCTAACAATCTACCGATGTAAGGGCGACCAGCTTTCAAAGTCGATCGTCTCTTATTAGGAACAAACGATGATCGCTATATACAAATTCTACAGTATGTTTCAGGAGTTTTTCCTGCTTGTCTGTTTATCCTTTATCTGTCCACCATCTGGTTCACCATTTTGTTTGTCAGCTGTTGCCGATCGTCCATCACTCCACCAGCGTTTCTGTGTCTTCCCGTTTTATCGCAAATATACATTGTTAAGAAGAAGCCCACCCTCAGTTGTTGTGCATGCACGGTCAGCCGGGCATCGCAAGTCACAAATCTAAGACTCATTACTTCCACTTTCTACTGATGTTGGCCAGATTTGATATTGCAATCACACTAGTCTACTTTTTATATTTACAATAAGCAAGTAAATGAGCTTTGCTGGAGTTTACTAATTGAAATTGAAAGCGGTATAGGGATGAGAACAGAGCATGCCCAAACTTGTTCATACAGAACGTGTGACTTGGATCATAGGAAAAGAAGAAATAGAATAATAAGAAGAACAAAGAAAAGAAGAAGAAGAAGAAAAAGAAGAGGAAGAAAAAGAAGAAAAAGAAAAGGAAAAAGAAGAGGACGATGAAGGACGGAGAGGAAGATGAAGGAGAACAACAACAACAAACACAAGAAAAAGTCGAGAAAGAAGAAGTAGAAAAAAAAAATGAGCTGCCTGCTTATCCGTGCTCTCTCATGGCCCCCAAATTTTGGTTAGACTAGTCTATTCATGCACTCTTACATAGTTCTATATGTGAATGGTTATACACACACCATAATGACAAGATTGATTCATTCATTTTCAAAGGCAGCACTGTGTCGCTACTTATCTCATCAACACGGATCTCTGGCTGGCGGAAGTAGCCTCTCCACCATCTTGACAGTCAAGTGCTTCTATTCTTACTGCGCACACAGGGTGCCTGTCAATAATAATGTGAAAAAAAGGTTTTACGACTTCCTTTTGAGTCACAAGTTTTTAAAACGGTGAAACAATTATTGTCTTTTAACGTTCCCGGGATTTTGTTTATATTTGAAATATACTTATGTCCGCGTTGTGATGAGAAACACAGTATGTCTAATAATGAGTTGTGTTACTTTAAGTAGTAACACACATATGTTTCAAGATAATATAAATCAAACCATTATGCCAATCATTTTGAAATATATCAGACATACGGTCTGCATTAGGAAGACCGTTATGTTCTGAAGTAATTCATTTCCCCGTACTGAAATCTAGATCCAGTTAGACGAAAAATGGCAGCTCCACTAGTATATATTAGTCTATACTCTTTTTAGAGGGCTAGCGTTCAGCGCCAGAAATTAATAACAGAGGCACTGCATTGTGCTCTACATGTACCCAGGGAAACTGAGATAATTATTGAGTGACCAGGCCTGTGGGAATAGAGGAAATAAAAATAAACGTGAGCGGGCAGTTTCCGGATAGAGACTTCACTACTTTTAAAACTCGCAACAGCAGTTTTGGTTGCATGGCCTTGTCTAACACTACTAAACAGCGAATTTTTCATGCAGAGCATAATTATTGGTCGGAGACAAAAAAACGTGACGTAATTTTCGACCCATGAGCGTCTGTTTTCAGCAGATTTAGAACAGGAACTTTTACAAAGAAGAATTGGTCTTTGAAATTATCAAACTTATCTAAATCGGTACAGATGAAAACGTTGGCATGTCCAGATTTCAGCGGCATAGGAAGCCTAAAGTGGCTTCATTATAAAATCCATAGGCGTTACATGAGCGCCTTAAAATGTTATGATTATCTTCCACTTTGGTTTCTGCAGATGGTTAAAGACAAAAAGTAAAGCTTAGCTCACTATACGAGTGGTAGGGTTGCCTCTACGTTACAACTAACGTACAAGAAAACCTGTCGATTGTGTAGATCTAAAATCCTCGGACATTGACTTCTCTGGCGGTTATTCACGTTCTGAGGAACTCTTTGGTGGTCTCACACATTCTTTTTGATGACAGCCATTGATTAAATGTCACTTCAGGATTCCTCCACGCTATAGGTGTTAGTCGGACACGCGACTGATATGTCATTGTCCATACTGTTTACGAAGACTTGGTACAGTGTTATGGAACGTTAAAGGTATGAGACGCCTCTTATTTTGTAACAGTAACGGATACTTCAGTAATCTTCGATTTATGTCTCGATAATATCTATAGATACAGTATTAAAAGGGTCACAATGACTTGAATGTCTAGAATTTACAAAGAGTCTGACCCTTAATGTTGCATGAGTCAATTTGTAAAAGGCTTTTTGAGCCATTTAATAAAAGTTTCTTCTCGAACTACAGAAACGTTCCAAGGCTAGTCTGCAGGTCTGGTGCCACCACTGTGCTCAGATTATATAATGTATACACTATACACTTCATTTAAATATTTCATAATTTTAATTTGAATGAAAAGGGGTTAAAATTTGGCCTTCTTTTGGGGATTAAATGCCCGCACAAATGAAATCCGCTGAAACCATTGGGTAACACACTGCCCGGAACAATTTTTTTTAAAAAACAAATTCAGGACTGAATTTCACAACATCTGTGGTGTGCTTTTATGTTATACGATTGTTTCTACACAATCGTTCCAAAGGACAGGTTTTATACTCTGCTACTATTGACTCTGATAGTCCAGTTTTTTTTGTGTGACTAATTAGACTCTTGCACTTCTAAGGGAAAACTACCATTTAGTTTTGCATCTCTTTCTCGAAACCTTCGAACCATAAGAAAAAGTTACGTGGTCACCCTTCTTAAGAGACGTACACGCAAATAAGGCTGTCCTTGTCCAGGCGTGGCAGCAGTTTCGCCTGGTATTGTGAACCCCGTAGGCAGAGCTAATGAAACTTCACATCCTGGTGGACTAGCTGTGAAAAATGTCAAGGTTCATGTCTAGTCTCAGAGGTCCGGTGCTGGCTGTGAGGTCAGCGGGTGTGCTGACCAGAAAGGTGATGATCATAATAAACCTTAGTGCTAGTTATGTTTCTGTTCTGTTTGTGTTAATGTAATGTCTAGTTCTTCTCTGTCTCAAGGTTGCGGGAGGTGTCACTGTACTCTTAGTCCTTCTGGCAAGGACGTTTGAGCGACCGTCCTTCAGCGAATTCGCTATAACGCAAAGAAAAAAATTCAGTGGAACCTCGATATTAAGTGCTCTTGTAATAAGTATACCTTGTTACTGAGAGAATGAATTTCACATGAACAGCTTTTAAAAAATATTATTGTTCTATCATTTCATTATTCAGTAAGTACAAAATACCTCAATAAAAAGTATGTTTTTTCCATGTACCAAAGCATACTTTATATCAAAATTCAACTGTATGACTTTTATTTCTCCCGTAGGGAAATTGCTCAATAATATCTTATAGTGTGTAAAAATGTCATTCACAATGCACATAAACACAAAACAGTCTACATAATAGGCCTATATACTACAAAATTAAATATGCAATATTACAAATGAAATTCATTATAAAGACACTGCTAATAGTGGTAATTGCCGCTGTGCGATGACCTGCCCCTCCAGCTCTGAGGCCAGATTGTAATTTACACCTCAGTCAGGTGTGAACTATAAGTCATGTGCATTTCCCAAGGACACTACAGAAAGTCGAACCTACAAATCTTAGACTTGAAATCCTGAGATTGTGAGAACGACTCTATACGCCACGCTGCTTTCATTTCGAATATTGTGAGGTGGTACATTAACAATGGGATCTCTTATCATCGTAAGCATTACATATATTAACTCTGCATGTTGAATGCTACAAATAGTACAAAGGGTGCATTCAGTACCGATGCTCTAATGTAATTCTTTCGGTGCCGCGGTGGTAAGAAATTCCACCTGTTATACAGAAGCTTTCAATTGTCCGTACTGTTTGTGATGTTCGTATTGTTCATAATTCCACAAAGTAGGTAATAGACAAATACTCTGGTGTCATTTTGATCAACATTGTTAGAGGTTTTTTGACGACAAATAGTAGAAATACTTGCACGAACTAAACATTTTCAAATCGTCAATGTATCGGAGGAAAAGGCTAATGACAATGCTGTATGCAATGCCATATTTTTTTTTATCAAACTTCATATTTGTGAAATATGACGTTAGTAGTTATCATAGACAAACTTGATATAGTAATATCGTACTGAAATTATATAACAGCCAGTATTGACGTTTGTTTCATGGAACTTATGGTTAATATTTAATAAAAATAGACTATGTACTTAAAAGGCGTAGGATATCGAATAGTGCTGGTAGTAAGGACAGAACATTACGTGGATAGATTCTAGCACTGAACTATGTGTACTTTAGTGGGGGGGGGNNGGGGGGGGGGGCAGTGAACAGTACAAAAAGATGCCAGCACTAAGCTTGGTGCGGGATAGACCAGATTGAAGGACAACTTATTACAGAGAGAGGAAGAGGAAGACAGAGAGAGAATGAGGATATGATGAGAGTCGAACCTGCACCATACATGAGCACCCGACGGCCCCACCGCTCGACCGGCCGTCCGACAGACCGACGGGCGGACGGACGGACCGACGAACGAACGAACAAACAAACAAACAAGCAAACAAACAGACAACCATAAACAAACAAATAAACAAACAGACAAACAAAAACAAACAAACAAGCAAACAAACAAGCAAAGTCTTCCACTCCTTGGAAAAAATAAATGTTGTGAGCTTAAGAAAATTCACACTTGCATTTTTTACACTTATGCGCTGCCACGCCAGACCTTTTTATATAATTACGCCTTATTATCTTTTCGCTTTCTTTCTCTCCTATAATTTCACTATCCCTCTAGCAGCTCATTTTTTCCCCTTTAAATCACCCTTGCACTTTTCCCTCATTATGCTCTATCGTAAAGTCCCGTTTTCCATCTTTCATCTTATCAAATCTCCTCTATGTGTTATTAGTTGTGGTTGCCTCCCTTTAAATTCACATTAATTATCTCATGCCCTTCTCTCTTTCTTTCTCTCTCTATCATTCTCTCACTCTCTCTCAGAGTGTCTTTTTCTGTCTTCCTCTCCTTCCAGAACAGAAATCCTCGAATCTTTTTAATGTCTGTGTGTCTGACTGTGTGTCTGTGTGTGTGTCTGTCTGTCCGTATTATACGATTCTCTTTTGCTACGTTCATCCATATCTTTCACTCTAGTCGTCAATAATGTGCTTTCTTTCTTTTTCTTTCTTTCTTTCTTTCTTTCTTTCTTTCTTTCTTTCTTTCTTTCTTTCTTTCTTACTCCCCTTTGAAGTATATCTGATCCTGGTCCTCAAAACTTCTCTCGCCGAGATATTTCATCTCTGCCTTTCGCCTCTTTCTCTTGCCTCTTTCTCCACTTCCTCCCTACCTTACATGTGCTTCCCTCAGCCGCCTCATTCCTCTCTCTCTCTCTCTCTCTCTCTCTGTCTCTCTGTTTCCCTTGCACCCTTCTATTTAGTCTACTTCACGATCTTCCAGTCTTCCACTCCCCTCCTCACCTAGGCCCGTTGTTGTACTCTCGCCGTCCAATTTGACTGGCTGTGAAATTATAGAAAGCAGGAAGCCTTTTATGCTCATCAAAATTATTATGTAGTGTTGAACCTTACAAGAATGGATTCTTTGGCTATTTGCTGGTGTCCAGGAGCGATGAGCGCCAGCACTGTCATGTTGCAGGCTCGTTTCTCTTGTTTCTTTTGTTACTATTCTAGCAAAAATACATCGAAATTGTGTTTCAACAAAATCAGTAAGAGTGTAAAACTATCATGTAATTAGTGGAAAAAAGAGCAAGTAAGGATTGAATGATTATTAATGTGAGCGGTCTATATTAAACGTTTATTGTAAAATGTACCCGTGCGTTGTGAACATTTAATGGTTGATTTTAGCAGTCATAATGTTTTAAATGTTTATGTGCAGTCCCGTCGTATATTGTATTGTTTGCCCATGTACCACAGTAAATTATATTGTGGTCTGGGCTCACACCAAAAGACTTGTTAAACTTGTTGATTATAATTTATTGTCATTTATTACTATATTTGATATTGCTATTGCTATGATATTTTGTTCACCTGTTAGGCGCAAATGTGTTGCTGGATTTTTCAGTAATAAATTTGTGAAACTTGAGACTTGTTGAAACTTTACAATATAAACCTTCGCCAGTTTTCTTTACATGATAAATGAAGCATAATATTTTAACGTAGACGAATGAAGCCTTAGAGGTTTTTCCTTCGTGTTCTGCTGGTGAAATAAGAAAAGATCCTATCCATTGGTGCATGATCGCCCGTCTTCACTACTATATACCACCCTGTTCATCTTTTCCTCAGGAAACCCTGCTGAGGTCGATTTTGAATTTGAACAATGAAACGAAGGGTGGAGGGGTGGGAAATAAATGACGACGTAGATGTTTTGTAGAAGAGGTCAGGATTTTTTTTNGGGGGGGGGGGGGGGGGGGGGAGAGACGGGGATGAAGCGATGACAGGACTTTCAGCTGAATAGGACTTATATATCGTACCTTATATACGATCTTGGATATCCCCTGTAGACTGAGAGGGCTGATATCGTTTTCAATCCCTGATTCCCCAGGCCATACAGACCCTTCCATGTGTCTGCTTCTTAAATTAGACCTGAAATATAAAAGTTATTTAAACGTATGTCATAGCAAAGCAAGGAGAATGACTGTTAGTAGGATTAGACTAAGGAGAATGGCTCTTATAAGATCAGGCTAAGTTCACATACATTTATGGTGGAGAGGGAGAGGTCGGCGAGAGCTAAATTAGAGCACAAAGATTAAATCTGTAGCTTATGTAACGATATAGAAATAGAATCTTCAGAGGGGGAGGGGAGAAGGAGGAGAGGTGCGTAGGAATGTGATGTGAGAGAGTGAGTGATAACGGCAGTAATGTCATGATTTGTGTGTTATTTCTCGAGAGCCAGGGCGTCAGCTTGAGAAAGTGGTAGATGAGTGGAATTAGTGCATTAGGAACATGTATTGCAGTGTATTGTATTCATGTAACATTGTATTCTATTGTATAATGTTGGCCTATTGGCCTAATGAAACCTTTGAACTTCCTGCCGTCGACCTGGCCTTGATAGATAGATAGATAGATAGATAGATAGATAGAGAGATAGAGAGATAGATAGATAGATATCTAGATAGATAGATAGATGGATACATGGATGGATGGATAAATGGATGGATGGATGGATGGATGGATGACCTTACGAACGGACGTGAATGGATATAGTGTCATGGATAAATGGCTGGACAGATAAATGAAATAGAAAGATGAACAGATGGATGGATATTTCAAACTTTGAGAAATATACCTTTATCAGCTTTGAGCCAAACGCCTTATTCCGAAGGCATCGGCACAGATCTAGACTTTTTTTTCCTTTCTCTTCCTTTTTTTTTCTTTTTGGGGGTGAGCGATGGGAGTCAGTCTCCTTGTGAACATATTTGTAAAAGTCGGCGACCTCAAAATGGTGCGCATAGGCCATTTTGCCACACATGACACCTTAACATGACTGTTTTCTTAAGATTGAGCAGGACAGCGATTGCTACTATTATCATGGATATAGATTCAGATGTGGTGCCAAGTTAGCAATATCTGAGAGAAGCATCTGAAACCATTGAGATATTATTAGAAGGAGTAATTTTGTCTGAGCGTCATCACAGACAACCCCGCTTAATCGCAACTCCTTGATTGACGTTGCAATTATCCAGCAACGCTAATATAAGGATGCACTGTTTAATTAATGCTATGAAAATAAGACTGCTTGGGTTACTTGGATGCAGGATCAATATTATGGCACGTTGGGCAATTCCATGTATACTCCGTCCACTCCAGCACATAGCGCATCGGGTGAAGGCTGTTTCTTCCGGTCTCAGGCACCTATTAAAAGGCCGAAATCACTGATTGTGTACAGTTGCTATTAATTCGCTAATATATAAATTTCTTCTTTCTGGAGATCTGCCAGCCAATATCAAGATGTAGAAATTATATATATAATTTTAAAGTTTCAGATATAGTTTGAGCCTCATAAATGTTAGGTCTGTGTATCAGCACGCGGTCAAAACCAGCCTAATGAAAAGTTGGGGATCAAGCCAGGAGAAGAGGCGACTATTTTTGAAAGAGATTTGTGAAAATTTTGGACATTGACCTCCCTTTTTTGTTCCCTTTAAAAGATAGGGCAAAAGAAGTACTTTAACCTCAATAGGAGGAATTTCCCAAAATCACAGTGGTATTTATAGAATAGCACAGCATGTAATAGGTCCGAAAGAAGTAAAAGCTATAGGTGCCAATAAGATAGGGCTTTGGAAGCACTTTAACCTGCATGGGAAAAAAAATTCCGAAAGCAAATTAGAATTGGTAATATAAGACATTTCATTTATAGGTTCCAAAGAAGAAAAAAAAAAAGCAATAGGTGCCAGTACCAATCATCTGCTGATTCCACACTGTCCTGTCTTTTTCCTGCCATCGACTTGGCTTTTCTGGTCCTTTTTCCACATTCCAGAGTTTGAACCCATTCGCTCCGCGTTCATCAAGTTGCAGGTCTTCACGCCAATAAAAAAAACAAAAAAACGGACGGTAAATAAATTTAATTGTGCGATTAAGAGAATTTCGAGTAAGCGAAACCGACTTTAGCTGTCTGTAACTCTGTCTGCCTTGGGGTTAGATTTTAGATTGCAATGATTACCAAGAATCAAATTCTCCTTGCTTGGAGATTGTGTTGAGGACACCTGCAAGGCGGTTATTATGACATGTTTTAAGTAGAGATCTAGACCTGGTCTAGGCTTCAGTTAAGAGTGTATAATCATCTTGGTGGTGGTGGTGGTGGTGCTGCTGCTGCTGCTGAAAGAATTGATTATGTCTGGAACGGAAGAATTTGATAGACAGTTAGGCTACGAGTAGTGATAGAATGGTGGATAATGGAATGACAGATAAGCACAGAGAGAGAGAGAGAGAGAGAGAGAGAGAGAGAGAGAGAGAGAGAGAGAGAGAGCGATGAGCGAAAATGTCGACAGACAGACAGACAGGCAAACAGATAGATAGACAGACAACTCGAATGTCTTATTTGCAAAGTACTTTAGAGAGACCAGCTTCGTGCTCCCTCTGACGGACAATGTAGTCATGAGGTTACACACGCGCAAACCTCTTTGCTATATATTACTGTGCATTGTCGACTGCTGTCACTCAAATCCTAAATTTTAATTTGGTTGGCCATTCCCACTGACAAGTACTGGAGATAAGCATTTGAGCTTAGTAGCCTATATGACGAGTAATGTTTTTGATGTGTCTCTTCTTTTGACCCATCCCCATGATGGCTGAGGCTGGGGCCTCAGGCTATTTCCAGCGAACAAAGGCAGGCAGACAGACACGTTGGTAGCACATTGGTACGTCGTATCACTTTCCAACCCCTAACCCCAAATAGTGCTGCTAAACTGGCCAGAGAAACGACAAATGAATTAGAACAGGCCACAGCTAAGGTCATTTGGCCTCTGAGAGGGAGAAAAAAAAATGACAAATTTATCACCCATAAAAGTGAGTCCAACTTAAACGTGGACACGCACGTCAAACATAATTTTCTGTTTTCCAGTACATTTTCCCTCTGAAAAGTATCTATGGTACATACCGCATGCATGTGTAATATGACGCCATTAAAACAGCTTGGGTAAAGGGCATGTCAGTTAAGGTTTTCATCATCGAAATTTAAAAGTAAAGTTTGACCGTGTAAGCCAGGAAAAGTATTCTGCATATTTATTGCCTCAGCATGATTTTGTTTGACACAGTTGCTGTTTACAGTGGAATTAAAAGATCCATACAGACGTATTATCACTCGTCCACAGAGCACTGGCTAGACAGCTTGGTCGTGCGGGTAGAACGTATTTGACGTAAACTTATGGCCGTCACGCGCAGAGGGGTTGTAAGAATTCGGACTTTGCATAACGTAACCTTGGGTTGTCTGGGGCAGGCAGAGGCATTATATCACGTTGACAGAAACTTGAAAGATTGTTTTGTTGGAATAACAGGGTATCGTATGATTGAACATGGCATGTAGGACGATGCAACTTTCCAGTAAGTGATAAGTTAAAGGTAATGAGCATGTGTGTGTAACCATGAGAGACTTCAAGGTCACCACAGTGCGCAGTTAGATTGCTAACAACAGCGGCATGGCACAAAACAGAAATCCGATGGTCCCGAGAGAGGACCCAGGTGGATTGATTGTGTCCTCTGGGCTTACGACACAAACGCGACAGTTCCATCTGTTGAAGTTCCCATTATGTATGAAGTCTTTTTGTGGTTTAGAAACTCATCATAAGTGTACCACGGCTCTGGTAACGCATGAACAAAATTTTAAAATAGTCGGAAACACAGAGTCAGTCTCAGATTTCGCACAGCCTACGTGAATCAGAGCCCAGTCATTTACTGTCTCGAGATGATTAAAGTCTGGACTCCGAACAGCACACTGACCACACCACGTCTGGGTCATTATTAGGATAAGGATGGAACAGAAGAAAGAGCAGGATACCTCTTCGCTGGATGCTTGGTTAGAAGGCTGAACACGTATAGATGTTAACCGAGTGCGAGAGAACCATTTCGTCACCCAAGTAGCCCTAGAAACGCCCCTTCGTGAGATAGGTGACGATAATTCTCTCCCCCCCTCCCCCCCCCCCCNCCCCCCCCTGCCGCTTTCCTGTTCCACACACGACTCACACTTAATATATCACAAAATGTAACCCCTTCTCTCTGTCGCACATACGAGAACACCCATATACACACTTACACACATACACAGGCACATGCAGTCAGTTCCACTTAAGAGGGGGGGGGGGG
>JAWQUT010000026.1:1849226-1868790 GCA_033807755.1 Ellobium chinense | reverse complement strand
TGCCATAGGTTGAGGAATGGGGGAGGGGGAGAGGAGATGTGAGAGGTTAGGGGTTAGTGGGTTCAAGAATTGGGGACAGCAAACTTATTCTTGTGGTGTGTATACCAGAATTCTAGAAACAATTATTTCTTTGTTTAATTTCATTCTTTTGATTTTGCTTTTCATGTCTGTCTGTCTGTCTGTCTGCCTATCTGTCTGTCTGTCTGTCTGTCTGCCTGCCTGCCTGCCTGCCTGCCTGCCTGTGTTTCCAAGTGTGTGTATGTATGCTATATGTATATATGTATTTTGTGCCTGTGTGCATGTTTGTGTATGAATACATTGTGTGTGTGTGGATATATATATATGTATGTGAGCGTCCGAGCACGTATGTGTGTGTGTATGCCTGCGTATGTTTATGTGCATGCATAATACGTGTCAACTATAATGCCCAAAACTGCGAAAGCTAAACATTCAGGTATCGTGCGTGAGTGCAAGCGTACCTGCGTGCGCCGTCGCGTCCTATCTTTACCATTTCTTACATCATCTCATAATGAGATGAGAATATTATTTTATTGTCAACAGCCCAAGAGATTTAATTGACACAAAGCCTTTAAGACCACTCGAATGTCTAAACTGTAAGTGGGCAGTATCGATTTTGAATGTTCATATTTTCGAAATATATAAATTTTGATTTACTATCCAAATTCAAGATCTGGAAATTTCGATATAGTTTCGATACTTGCAGTTTAAGCTCTCTTCATACACATGGGCTATGACAGTTTGACCATAGAGGATTCCTGTTCCCATGCACATTTCTCTAATATCCTTTTACGTATCTCATCTAAACCGGATGTAATGACCTTCTATGAAAGGATTTCTGATTCCTTCCGAATCTCTGTAATAGCGTTTAGATTGCCTCGTCAACTTGATTATAGTAAGCTGCCTTCTTAACGGTTTAAAAAGTATCGATACTGATTTTGATCCTCCAACCCACCTATCTCAGTGCAAAGCCAGATTGCGGAAGTGTGGAAAGTATCAAAAGGATCGAAAGATATGGACAGATATCCATAGTATCGACTTGCTTCCCAGGACTAAATATCAGAATGAAAATGGCATCGATACTGTGGAGACATAGAACTCGAATGCCGAATATACTTAAAGATTCAGGGTATCAGCCCATCAGTAAAACGGATACACGAAGTGATGATTGTGGGAAAGTAAATAATATAGCTATATAGGTGGAGAAGATATAAGTCGAAAGACAGAAGAGTAGAATTGATTTGTCGACTACGTGGTGGAGACAGCTGATAGGGAATGGTTGAGATATATGGAAAAAGGAGGGAGTTCAAAAGCGCCAGAATAAGGCGTGACAAACTTTGGCCATCAGACATCGAAACTGATAAATGGACTTTCGGGGTTGGAGTGAGAATGATGTGGGCGGAACAGAGCTTCGCTAAAGTAGGAAACCAGCAGTTTTCATTACCACTTTCCCCAGCTGCCCCCTCCCCCTCCCCATCTTCCTTTTGAGATCAGTCCTGTTCTCAGTGATCTTGCCTGCGCCCCTGCGAGTGCAAAGTGGACACCATTATTGCTTCTGTCTTGTCCTTGTTGCAGACCTTTGTTTTCAGGACTAATGACTTTTTTTTTTGTTTTGCATTTTCAAGCACACATCAAAATGAGTAATGCATTAAGGGAAGTTTCCCAGGTTTGGAATTACAGAATTACTCGGAATTTCCCCGTCGTGACATAAGTGACCCGGAAGAAAAAAAAAGAAGGGCATTACATCAGAGAAAATCTAGACCAACACGAACTGTGGATAGGTCAAAGTCATCTTAACTTTATCACTTACCGGAGTTGTGAAACGATTTACAACATCATAAGTTGCACACATCACTTCCTCTGAGGTTTACAGTAGTTTCTGACTTAGATCCCGCCGCTTAACATCCCATTTCGGTTACGGTCCCACTCTTTCCATAAAACCGAACGTTTTCTCTATAAAAGAATCCAGTCAGCATCCCGCCTGTTACAACGTTTTTCAATCAAGATCCCGGTCTCACCAGCCACTATGAATTCCTCCCTCCCCTTTGCGACGAGATTACTCATTTTCATGAAGAGAATATGAGTCCAAATGCGAATATCCCTGATAGATTTCACCTACACGAAAGTGCAATAATATTACAAGGTGCCTGTGAATCATCCACATTGACCACACATGGCCCTTCCTAATTGCGGAATGTTCTATGAATAATATCGACGACTCATCTACAATGCATTTTTAATTTTTGCACTTATCTGTCATCTAGACTATCCCGTAGCGTTAATAAAGGTCCCGCTCCGGCTAAGATTCCGCTTTTCTGGTTTCTCGAGCACTGAGATGTTAGCCACAGACTACTACTGCATTTCGTTCTTCTTGAACTTCTCATGCACTGCCCACGCCAATGCGTGTTGCTTGTTACCATTAAAATTTGTCTTTCTTGGACAACGGCTGCTATATGCTTCCTTGAATAATGCATGTACATACCATCAGGGTATTATCTGTATTACAGTACATAATTTTTATTAGGACCAGAGACGGTAACAGTGTTAGTATAGTGTCTTTCTACGGGGCCCTTTAACTCTGTGATTGTTACCAAAATGGTTGCCACTAGTAATGCAGTATTTATTTTCTGTAGTAGGTATAGCTTTGTAGTCCCCATTCAAAAGAGAGTGGTCACGTTGGTGTACAAGGGCATTTAAGCAGAATGATGCAGTGCTACTAATGCTCCCACAAGCGATATGANTGACCTCCCCCACCTCCCCCACCGGTGATACACCCAACCCAGCTCTTTTCTTTCATCATCCCATATCGACGCCTATGAATCTGATCGTAAGACTATGGTCGCTCGATCCACTCAAGGCAGTGAACACTGAAACCTTTGCCGTGCCTAAACCAGTGGCATCCTGCGGCGCTTCCGGTCTAGTCAGCCGCGCCAAAGCCGGCCTTCCATATTGAGTTAATTCTATTTTCTGGACGTCATTTGGCGTAGTCGACTTTGTTGTCGCTGGTGATATTGTCGCTGTTGTTGTTGTTATTGTTATGATGAAAGTGGTTGTGGTTATTGTCTTCCAAGTGTTTATAGCCTGCTGAGGTTGTTGCTTTCGTTGTGGCTATTTCTGATGTGAAGTGTGCCAGATGTTTGAGATCTTGCGCATAACGATGGAATCTTTTACCATCGTATGAATTACAGTAACTCTGTATGTTAAACGCTACTAATGGTGCATTCAGCACCGATGCACTTATATAACTCTTACGATGGTGAGAGATCCCATTGTTAATGGGCAAGCTCTCAGTTGTTATCCATGTTGTTGTTGTTGTTGTTGTTGTTGCCACCGCCCTTGATCATGACGGTATCATGCACTTATTGCATTTTGCCTGGTTTATAATACTCTTTGTCATTGAAGCTATTCTTTGTGCTGCTACTTATCGCATAGCTTTTGATGCTGCGCTTGTTACTGCTTTCTTATCATCACATAGCCTACTGTTACCGCAGCAATTGTTCTGTTTGCCACTGTTGTCTCCAACATATTGAAGGACAAGCTTACACGGGGTTCCTGAACAACAGGGCGTTGTCTGTTAAAAGTACACGACAAAAATAAAATGGGCAAGTGAAAGTTTAAAACTTGTGCATCATGCATGAAATTTTGCATCTTCTCTCCAACATTTAGTTTTACTCACCGGAAATGCCTCTCACTGATAGAGTCACATGACATAGGAAATGATGGAAGCCTCCGCCTACTGTGAAATACCGAAAAACACTGTTCTCAGCTGTTGGACTGTGATATATCAAAAATGATTTTTAGAAGAATGGCCAGAAGTTTTGAATCCCAATTTAATTTTTCGGAACTTTTCAAGTACCGGTACCAGAACCTCCTAGAATTTTTTTTTATGTTTGCGAGTTACTGAGAGAGGAAAGGCTTTAAGCTTTCTGTATACAGAGAAGAGCGGCAAAAAACTAAGCCAAGGCCATGGCTGTAGACTAAAGAAGACGTAAACCTTAATGTGGACGCCGAGAAGCTTTTCACTGTGATTCTTTTGTTGGTTCTTCATCTTTTTGTTTAGTATAAACAGATCTGTCTGAAAACTAGACTGGAGGGTAAAGAGCTTAGATCCAACACCTTTACACGCAGTTCCTGCAAAGCTGCAAAGCCGGAGGCTGCCATGGTTAGAATCACTCGGACCCAAGAATATTAGTCGATGCAAGATAATGTAGTCATGGTCGTAAAGAGTACTGGTAGAGGTAGGGATAACTGTAAGTAGAAGGGTTGGTGGGAGTAAAGAATTCTGAGCGAGTGGTAGTTTCAGCATTCATCGATCCATTTTATTTTTCATTCCTTCTATTGTCCTGTTTAATTTAGTTCAGATTTAGCCATGTGTCCATCCGTGTGTTTATCCATCCATCCACCGCCAGCTCGTCCGTCCATCCGTCTGTCCGTTCATCTGTTCCTCCGTCTTTCCATTAAACCTGTTTAACAAGCTCCTGTCTCTGCCCACGGCCCCAGTCGACCCCGTATTAGCAGGGATTGCCCGTTTTATGCCTGTGCCATTTGGTGCAAGGAGCTGC
Source organism: Ellobium chinense (assembly GCA_033807755.1). Lineage (NCBI taxonomy): Eukaryota > Metazoa > Mollusca > Gastropoda > Ellobiida > Ellobiidae > Ellobium > Ellobium chinense. The sequence continues at coordinate 1,864,210 of JAWQUT010000026.1, read as the reverse complement.
CTCAGAAGACTATTAGGGAGTGTTAGCCACGTATAAAGAAGCGAGCAGAGAAATCCTAATTAGGATATCCTCTGCGTAATGACGGCTTGTGAATGTCGCAGGTCGAGCTTTCATCTTGCCACAAAAACAAAAGCCAATAACAATAGAAAAACTTGAAGACCCAACCGGGGTACAAAAGGAGAGAGAAGGCATGATGGGATACATTCTTATATGCTATCTCTACTGCATTGGCATACTGTCTACAACTAACCTGAGGCCATTCTTATATAGTTATCTCAGCACTAATTTGAATTCAGTCGGACGGTCCACATGGGAGCATTTTTTTCCCCCCCGAAGTTCATGAATAAAACATCTGCATAGAAAATTTACCGATCGCTAGTTTACTATTCCCCCGAATTTTACGGTAGAGAAAATTAAGATAGGAACGTCTAGTATTTGAAATACGAAAGCATATCCGTCTGAGTCAAGAGTATGTCCACTGTCCCCGGTCATCAGAATCTGTAGGCGGGGCTTGCCTGCCGACAGTAACAATCTCATGGCACAGCTTGTATCTGTCAGACAAATAACTCGCACCGCTAGCCACATGGTTTTCCTCTTTGCTTATTACGAACCTGAGGCAGGAAGGTTTTGTTTTTGCGCACACTAACAATTTGACCCATTCGTTAGGACGACAGTCCTCCATCAAGTCTGTAACCAGCAACTGTAGGTCACCCAGATCGCAGGTTTGTCTGGTGACGCGGTTCAGAATCAATGAGGTTAGAACAAGAAAGAGCTTAAGTGTCGCCAGTGAGAAAACGATGTTAGAGGAGGCACCAATGCACGCACTGGTGTTCCAAGCAAAGATAAATTTAAAAGCATCAATTTTTGGGCTGGTGAGATAGAATCTCTTGCACAAAGTAGTTTTCTTTCTTTCCAGAACTGGTCGAGTAGAATTTACGCCTTTCTAGTTTTAACCCTCTGAAGTTTATAACAACTAAGGTGCTGTATATTATGTATATCATGTATACTTACATAAATTATATATATTGCATAATATATAATATTATAATGCACATATACTTATATATATGTGCTCACATATGTATTTATCAATATATATAATGTGAGTACACTTATTTACTCACGATTGAGTGACATGTCGGCTGTACTTTCTTTTGATCGCGAGCATAACAGTTATGAAAGAAAAACAACAACAACCTGTGTTGTCGTTTGTGCATTACCCATTTCAAGAATGTCTCTTATCTCGGTCATACCTCAGGCGGCTCGCCACCGCTAAAGCAACGCCGTTTAATAGCACCACATCTAAATAATAGTATAATGTTATTTTCTTTTTAAAGAAAAAGTCACTAGGTAATTTCAGTTCCTCCTAGTCAGTTCCCTAAACACTAAAACGCAGTCCGCTTAATAGCAATCTCCGCTTAATAGCACCACGTCTGAATAATAGAATAAAGTAATTTCCTTTGTAAAAAAAAAAAAAGTCACTCGGTAACTTCAACTCCTCCTAATCATGGCATATCAAAACTTCCCAAAAAGTTGTGATTAACCGTTGTCGATTGGACTGTTGAGGTCTTATCAGTAACTCACCGACGTTTTGCCAAAGCAGCTTAATATGGAGCCATACACTCCTTTGTCTTAAGCTCACGATATAATCTTAGTGTGTGCGGGCATGAGTGTGCAAGTGTGAGCAGTGTTGTTTGCAAGTGCCTGTCTGTGTTGTTCTGGTAATCAACCCTCGGCCCACATTCGCTGTAATCGCAGGCGCCATCAAACGTTACCGGAAGTTCCATTTTCAAACGACAGTTGGTTCGTTCATCCCCGTGTGGTGTCTTGTAATGGAAGCAAAAATCGAGGATCTAGGAGGTCACGTTAGCGCTGGGAAATTTTATTTATGAGTATCGATACGTTTGATTCAGGGCAGTATCGAAATTGAAGTTTTAGAATTTCGATACAATTTTGATACATTCTGATATAAACTGTGATCACAGACTTTACATGGGCTTCTCTCTCTCTCTCTCTTTCTCGGTCTCTCACTCTCACTCTCTCTCTCTCTCTCTCTCTCTCTCTCTNACCCAGCCCACCCCCAACACGCACACACACACACACACACACACACACACACACACACACACACACACACACACACACACACACACACACATCTCTCTACTCTTTAAGGTTAAAGTGTCATGGCATTGGAGTATGAATAGAAGTAATATACAATACAAATTGATACGTCCCTCACAACATTATGATTTTATGGAATATAGAGTTACGTATTAAAGACGGCGCCGTTCAATGGTTGTTCCATTACTGTATGGAAAAAAAACCAACAGTTGCTATGTAGCTATGTCGTCCATTTTGAAAGGCGATGCTCTTGCTGCGAATGATACATCCCTCACAAAGAGTCTTAATATCTGATATCATGGAATGTAGAAGTTAATGTTGAAGATGACTCCGTCTAAAGGCAATTCTATTAGTGTATGGATAAAAAGTTGCTGTTATGCGGAGTCATCTGTTTAGAAAACCGATGTTTTTGCTGGTAATGCTCGGAGCGTAAATTACACTCATATTTGTGCGGTATGTCCTTGTTAGAACTAAGGCTGTTTCCCCTTGCAGGAAGCCACAGATTACCTTATCTTTACTGCTGTGCCTTTCTCTCCCCTCTCCGAATGTCTGAAACTTTGTGATGCCCAGCGGCGGCACGTGGCCCCCGAAGTTATACCTGTGCAACCCTCCAACCCCTCCCCCCCCCCTCATTTATCAGCATTGATCCTACGCCAAGTCAATCCACAGGTACAGATAAGTGCAAAATTATATTATGATAATTTTTGTTTAACTTGTGTGTAGATGGTATTCCTCAGTCACTGTATTTTTGGAAATCAAGTATAATTGTATATTTACTGAGGAGCTAAATTTTGCCAGGCACTGCATGGATTGCACTTAGTGACCAACTGCCTTTGGTAATGTTCCCACCCTGGAGGTTATTTGGCTCAAGCGTAACTCCAGCACTAGCTGCAGGTCTTCCCGAAGCTAGGAGAAAGCCTTCCTTACCCTAATGTAGGGCTTGCCTGAAAAGCAGTAACGCCCCTGCTAAGGACAAAAAAGCCGTAGCCCTTCCTCCTCGTTACCCCCACAAACTCTGCCACTACCAGAGACCACTTAAGCCACGACTTGATTGGCTGAATTAATTGCTGACCTCACCACCGGAAGTGTCTGAAATAACATTGATTTTCCAGGAAACTGCGTCGTGGTTAGACAAGACATGTTCTGTGGTCTTTCATGTTAAGTCAGTTCGGTGCAGACATATTGAATAAAGTGTCAAGACATCTGAAACATGTTAAAGCCCTCAACTGTTAGCTGAACATTATCATTTCCTATCTCAGTGAGCAGAAAAACCTCTTTGGTCTTTCTCCATAAAACAAAGGACAGCCACCACGCTTGTGTGTGCGTGCATGTGTGTGTGTGTGTGTGTGTGTGTGTGTGTGTGTGTGTCTGTCTGTGTGTGTGTGTGTGTGTGTGTGTGTGTGTGTGTGTGTGTGTGTATGCAAACTTTGCTTTTCTGCAGCTGATCTGAATGCCACAGTTCATTTAAATTTTATACTCTATAAACATTTAACCTACAAAATCAAAATGTTAAACGGACAATTTCGTGACAAAACATTTGAAGTCCAGTTATCATGTTCATTAGCAACAGCAACAACAACGAAAATCAAAAACATGCCCTCATTAAACACAAACGACCTTAAGAGTTAGAATGGCTCGCTTTTTAAGAACTAACTACGCAGGGACGAAACAGAGTCTATTAGAAGAGGAACATCCTTCCATCAAGATCTCTGCCAGTGCAAAAATCGCACATTAAAGCTAATTTTCCCTTCCTGCTTATTCACATTTGTCTGATTTGTGTCCATTAGTTTGATATTTCCGTGCAAAGTCCAAACTTGGGTTTTATCTTTCTTTTTACCTATTCAGCCCCAGTTCTCTCTTTCGGTGCATGTAAAATTTCCGCCGCCCGGATGGTGGAGGCGTAGGCAAGGCTTTGCGCTATTTCATACCGGAGATTAAAAGTTGTCGCCATAATCGTTTAAGTCTGACACCAAATACAGCCTACGCGGCTTACAGTCACCCGCTTAATAACCTAACATTCTTCCTCTTGTTGGTATCATCTGGAGATAACGGGGTTTATATATGCTATATTAAAGTCATCTAGAAATTGCAGCTTTTTTTAAAATGGCAACCATTTCGATGCCTCAGAGGAGTTGCGATTAAGCGGAGACTGCTATATTAGAATTTTATTGCGCGGTAAGGTGTGTAATCCAGCTGAACAAGAATGTTGTAACATAGATCTATATAACGAAATAATTATAATAGGTGATCTACATTTCATCGCATTTTCTCAGGCAGGGGATTTTAACCTCCATACACCTCGTCGCATAGGATTCGAAGCATGCTGAACTCTTAATCAGTTTTCGTTAATTTTGTGATTCGCCGAAACTTTTTCATCTGTGTTGGTGCAGGCTTGGAATTGGGCTAGTTTTGCCATGTAATTTTCGCACTTAATGACTAATCTTATCCAGTTTTTATCCATTGGCATTATGGTATGTTCTCGTATGTGTGTGAGGGAGGGGCGATGGTGAGGTTGGTGGGGAGAACTCTTTCTCGTTCTCTCTCTGTGACTGTCTGCTCCTCTCTTGTAACTTATTTCGAATTTGTTTTCTCTGCGTTTGTACGGGACTCTTTATCTTAGTTATGTTGCAACTTAAGAATTTTACGACCTTCCAGTGCCTTTAATTTTCATATATGGCCCATATTATGCCACGCCAGCCAGTTTTGCCCAGTCCAGTCCATCTAGCCCATCTCAATAGAGTTCTTCTCACGTCTCTATCGGGCGTCTTCATTTTCTTTTCCCAACATTATCTATTAAAAAGCCTGCTTTGCAATTCTTGTGTCATCTCCTCGGAAGATGTGCTGAACATGATTATGTTCATTTAAATAAAGGTGAAAATTGATGACTGATAAAACACAGGGTTACCCTGACATTTTTCTGATCTCTGCGCAATTTTCTCATTTGTCCCATTTCGAGACATCTATTGTAGAGAGAATTTAATTTCTTTTCCCATTTTCTCGGTGAGCTTCCTGCTTCTCGAGAACATGCACTTTTAAATCAGGGCAAGTTCAACATTTGAACTGAAGATGTTTAGTTTTGTTTCTCATCTGGGTTAAATATATTTCTAATTTTCTTTGGAAATCTCCGAAGAAGGCATAGAACTCTATTGGACTATTAAGTACCGCCAGATGACCAACCAACCAGATGAGCTTTAATTTTATTTTTCTAGCAGGATTATTAAATAAGAGGCGAATAACATCGTTACGTGAAACAAAGTCATATCAAAAGTTTCCCATCTGCCCTGGTATTTGGGAATATGATCAAAACAAACCCTTTTTGGAATGAATGGGATTTAAATAATGCTCGAATATTCACTTTAATCTTTTCGAAATTTAATCTCAATCCGATTTCTGGAATAGATAACTGTACTTGCCACTGAATACATTACTGGGGTACATGTCCTAGATGTGACCACGAAGGACACACATAAATCGATAATTCTGCACGTAAACACGTTTTAAAGGTGCTTTGGGGACTTTTACATGCATTACTAGAGTACATGTCCTAGGTGCGACCATGAAGGACATAAAAAATCGATAATTCTGCACGTAAACATAAATTAGAATTACTGATTGATTTAGTCTGATAAATGACGTTTTGCTTTTGTGATGTTAATTTCAGTTGTCCCTTTATACCGGTTATAGTTAGGTGAAATATTAATGCTCGTCTCAGTGACTGACTTTTCCTAATGCGACTAATGATGGTTTTTTCCTTTGACCCAGTCTATTATGAGTGTGGCCAGTATCTGCATGTCTCTGTGGTAACATCGGGCAATTTCTGCACACCGTATCACTGGATTGTGTCATTATCACACGATCACTCGTGAAAACCAAAAGAAATTGATCCAGAACGACAGATATATTTGTTAGGCAATGATGTAGGAGAAAATAAAACGAAAACAAAGAATTGATGGCACCGATATGCAGGTCGCACTGTAATGTATCGGCTCCATTGCTACTATGACAGGATGTTTTTAAGACTATACAACTTAAAGTGCGAAGTATACAAAAAGAGGAGTAAATGATATGTGTTCAATGGGAATATATTAAAGCTGTCATCACTACGGAGGCGCCACGTTTCCATGGTGCTTAAACGACTTTTAATAGTATTTCTTTCAAAATCTAATAGTCTGTAATTTGTAACCATTCCGAATGACATGTAAGCCATATTAAGAGACACTGTTCCAAGAGTGACAACAATGAACGGCATATCACCATTAGCACTCCGTCCCTTTTGCCAACAGCCAGCTAGAGTATAGAGATACTTACGGTGCCATTTGCGAGCTGGTTTATAGCTCTCCCGGTCTTCCCATCCAGGCACAATAATGCGCCTCTGGGTGTGGGTATAGCCCTTGTCCTGTAGTCTCTCGACTGTTTATGACTCCTCATTCCAGGATTCCCCTTCGAGGACCATTCTCAGGACAGAGGTTCTGTATAATTTTTTTTTTTTCGTTAGGATCTAATCTTTACAAATTTCTCGAGCCGGGCTTCACTCGCGAAAATTACTTCCCGTTAAAAAAGTTTCGGTTGAAAAGATGTCAAAAGATGCAAAGGAGATATTAATCAAGAAGAGAGTCGCAAGTGCTCCTATTTCCAGTTATAGTCTCTCTGTATCTGGACATACCAAGTATAGTTTGTTTCTCTATCAAAACGAAGAAGGCTTGCCAAATACATGCATATTTTACAGGAAGACCTACAATATCAGTTCGGATTATTGTAGAATTGTGTCCTTTACCAACATGAGAAAACCATCATGGATTTTTTTTTGAGNGGGGGGGGGGGGGGGGGGGGAGGAGGAGGAGGCTAGCGAAAATTACGACCACATGAAAAGCCATTTCCAACTTCACGCGAAATTTAGATCCTCAAGGGGGAAAAAAATACTTTTACAGTATTGAGTTATTGTAGAATGGGCAAATGATTGGCTAACACATATTTTCACGCAATCTGTTTGGGCTTTATCAGCAAGGATAGATCTATAAATTTCATGACACAATTTAATGCTAAAGCTTGGCAGCGCTAATGGCTTCGCGTGACGACAGTGTTGCACGAAATGCAACTTCTTGCAGATCATTTATTCATAATTTAAAAAAAGAGAAAGGGTTGGAGGCTCAAGGAAGTTGCCGCAGATTATGCGGTGCGGAACATCAGACCTTCCTGTTTAACTAAATATGAAGGTGAAAATCACGTTATCAAATCAATAGTTTATTCATCATACCTTCCACTCGCCTTCTCTGCTTTCACACTACACGACGCCGATTTAACGCTGAATCACTGCTATACAAGCGAGGTAGTGTTGGAGCCGTTAAGGGTCTTATGATCCGCGTTGGAGTGTAAGTCCGTCACAGAAATGTGTTTCGGAGGGAAAATAAGAGGATCGCGTACAACCCATTCGTCAGCTTGAAGAGGCAATATTCATTAAAAAATAATACGTACTTTTAAGTGTTTTAATTTGAATTCAGGTTCTTAACACAATTAGTTTTATTTTCTTAACTGTTCCAGTTACTTTCTTCTTCTTCTTCCTCTTCTTCTTCTGCATTCCTCAGTAAAGAAGTGACACCAGACCGGGTCAGGAACTATGCCGTCCACTGCAGCAAGTCTTCATGAGGTCCCCAAAACTTAGTGACAACAGCTGTTTCCTTGGCTAGAATTGCATCCTTAGCCCCTTAAGATCTGTGGCTGTTACTCCGGAAGTACAAAGTGGGCTTGGCTCCATATCGATACAGTGTACATGGGACTTGAGCTTGCAGTTTTTAATGCAAAACCCAAAGATTCGATTTTTGATATTTTGTTGGCACGGGTGCTTAGCGACGTTTGCGAATGTGTAGTCGTAATGTTTTGTCTGCCACTGTTCAGTGAATTTGTTCTTGATTAATGTCCTTACTCACTGTATCTTATGAGAGTTGATGATTGGACTCTCTCGTTTCTTTGTTAGCTTCTTCACTGGTTTGGATCTGGCAGTGTGCTAGTATCCTTTACATGAGAACTCTGTGGGACAGGTCTATAAGGATTGACATAATGTCCCTTGGTACTTTGTCAGTTCCATTAGTTTCAAACTGCTTAATGGCTGCGAGCGAATCGGTAAAGAAGACAGTGTTTTCATTAGGTGCTGGCAGCTGTTATTTTATGTGAGGGAAGGCACATTATAGTTCCCTGTAGATTTTTTTTTTTTGCATAATTTAGTTTCAATGAAATGAGGGAGGGAGGGAGGGAGGAAGAGAAAGAGAGAGAGAGAGAAAGAGAGAGAGAGAGAGAGAGAGAGGGGGGGGAGAGAAGTGATTCTTTGTCTTAGAAATTGAAATTCGTTGGTGTTTATGTAAGACATACGTCTCTCCATAATATTACCAATTTCAGCGTAGACGACCGCAGATTGAATTTTTCCGAAACCCACCTTGACTAATCCCTCAATGATCTTCCGCACGTGCTCTGTGGTGTGGCTGAGCGGACCGACGGAATGGACGGAAGAAACGAGGGGATGGACGGAAGGACGGACGGACAGCGCGCGAGCCTTAGAATGATCGTCTCCTGTGACCAAACTGTCACCACATGACAATGCCGTGAAAGGCTTTATTAGATTTGGCGTGACTCTTGTTTTCATTGAGACTTGGGGTTTATGTCTCGGTTCTTTAGCGTTGACCAACCATTCATTCTTGTAACTTATTACAGACATCTGGTTTGAGTGATTATTTCCCCTGTGAAGATTTCAATCAGTGTTTATATTCCTGGGATTATTTTGTTGAGGAGTGTTTCTCTCCCTTCTTGCACGCATTCGAAGTTGGAATTTGCGTGTTTATTTTACACAAGTGTCGTAACTATAAAAGTTGATTGTTTTCTTATTTTGACTTCTTTCTTTTCTCTGATGGGAATATGTCAACAGAAAGCAAGGAGGTGGATAGTGTGACATCAAACGGGCCAGGTATGGCGCAGGAAATTAATATAGATGTGATACAGTCATTGTCATCTGTACCATCAACATCGTCATCTTTGTCATCATTGTAACCGAGTAGCATCCAAAATATACGTATAATCTGCAGTGCAGCAGAATCACAAATCGGATTTGTTTTTTTTAGCTTTCTCATTGTCATAACACTCAAATTTCATCAACTCGAATGCCCTCCTTCAGCAGATAAGATACACCCTGTATCATCATCATCTTCGTCACCATCAACATCACAGTCATCTTTTTCGAAAATGCAGGGAAGCCATACGTGCTGTCGTTAAAGGGTAAATTATTCTAAATTCATGTTTGTTCTAAAAGGTGTAAGTCATAATATTACACTGCGACCCCAACGGTGTCGTGAAGAAAATTCAACTACAATTTGCTTTTGACATTCTCCTCTTCCTCCTCCTCATCATCTGTCGCACATAGTCCCTCATAGAGCTTAAAAAGAACAAAAGGAAACGCCTACCGTATTGGTATTTTAACTGAGAAAACAGCAATGAAGAACAATTCGGTCTATGAATGAATGCCTCTTTCAGTGCGATAATTGGACCTGGCTTCTCTCAATAATTATTGGTCACATATTGGGCAGTGCTAAGTGGGTTTTTAATAAATCCGTCCCCCCCCCCTTCTCTCTCTCTCTCTCTCTTTCTGTGTCAGTCTCTCTCTCTCATACTCTGTCCAGGTGTATTGTTATTTTCTGTGCTAAGATTCCACACACCTGACTGGTCAACAATAGGGCATTAACAGAGCCTTTACCGCTACAGTTAAAAGAAAGCACTTTCCTATGAATAAACTTCGTAGAAACAATTCTACATTTATGAACCCCAACCTAGTGCTGGATTCAAACTTGATGAGATCCCAAATCTGTGGCCATATGCATAACGCTTACGTTAATTAACGCAATGCGTTAACTACAATGAGCACTCCTAATGTTTTGGGAGTTTCCCATGGTTACCGCATTGCATTAACTAATGTAAGGATTATGCATACCGCCACTGGAGACCTCTTGGTCAAATGTTGCACCAGCGGATGTCGCGAAGGTGCACAATAAAAAGGTTGTCCACAAAAGTTAGAAATCATCGTTTTTTAATTATTTCATGACTATGTAGTTAAAGAAATATTTACAAATTATATTAAATCAGTGACCTATAAAATGCTTAGAATATTATCTTTTGCTTTAAAAAACTATTTTGCATGTTTTGCAACTTGCCTCTTTTCAACACATAATGCATGTATTGTGTGCTATAAATCCGCCGAGGGGTTTACACCCGTTGGCTTGGGAAAGTATGTGCAAAGAATTTTATTGCTAGTCGCAATAGACTACATAGAGAAACAAAAATTTAGAAGCCAGAGAAAAAAAAATGAAATTTCACGATACCCTAAGCTGTAGCTATTTCAGGTTATACGTAAAGCCAGCGCTGACCTATCCGCAAATGACTATGCACCATTTCCTGAGGTCGTATGCACAGTACTGTCTTTCTTTGCGCAGTGGCGGTAATTAATTCAGGATACCCCTAAAATATCAATGATGTTCCCGTAGATATCGCCAGCACTAACGATAAGACAGCAATGTGCATGCACCCTGCCATTTGTAAAGTGCGTCTAATGTTCAAAGTCACACACGCTGTATTTGTGTCCCTCTGTAAAGTGCATCTAAAGTTCAAGGTCATTCATGCCGTATTTGTGTCCCTTTGTAAAGTGCGTCTAAAGTTCAAGGTCATTTATACCGTATATTATATGTCCCTCTGGACATAACAGTTATCTTGTGTAGAAGCTTTCACTTTTGGAACCCCATTATTAAATAATTTCATATACTTAAAATTTCAGAGGATAACATAGCCTTTAATAACAGCATGTCCGAAAAGCTCAGCGGATGCCGAGAATTCTAAAAAAAAAAAAATGCAGCCGGCTATAAGGAATATAAATTGACTTGCTCATAAAAGCAAAAATCATAAAAAAGAAAGTTTTCTGAATCTCCTCATGCACATGTAAGATAGTGAGAGAATTTAGTAATCTTGTCGCTCAAATTTCCGGCTTTGAAACGCAGAGTCGCACTTCCTTCCTGGTGGCACTAGCTTCCGGAAAAATACTTCCGGTGACACTTTTTCCTGACGCTTTGCTGGATCTTTTTGTCGAGAGAGTCGCTCCACTTTATTCCCATTCTCTGTGTAGAAATATTTGCTTAACCGCAATATTGTAGATTATGTGTGGTAGGATATTTGTTTTCTGTATGAATGTCTCTTTAATGTCAGCGTTCATCAAAGCTTTTTAGGAGTTGAAGTCTGATGGGATTCATTGTAAAATGCGAATACAAACAAACTAAAAGAGGTTTTGAGCAACACATCTTACAAGGTTTTAAACTTTCTAGTCAGTGTGGCCACTCCCAGGAGTTTTCCCTTTCAGTTTTCCCTTCCCTTTCCTCTATAAAGGGCAAAATCGCTTTTCATAAGTGATTGGGAAAATCGTGAAACCGTTCACTTCTTTATACCATTTACATTAAAATTTTCTCCGCTAAATTTGCTTCATCATAGTGCGCTGCGATTTATAAGGAAAAAAAATACTCTAACTATAGGGGAAAAACACACAGCAACACCGGCGCCACATTTTTCCAGTGCTCAACCTTGCCAGTCGATGGAATCTTCATGCGGCAAGTCTTTCGCAAGGCGTGTTTTTCTCGGGAGGACAGCATGGTTCTGAAGCAAATGCATATTTCCAGCCGCAACAGATGCCACTGATAATAATTATGGAAGTACCTCACCAACTTGCAGTCCACGACCAGCTGAGTTTGTGAAGTGTTTGATTTAGTGGACAGTATATTTATATAGTGGTCAACACTCAGTTTTCGCAACATGCCTGCATAAGAAGTCGCAATGCCTTGAATATACTTCGGCAAAAGAGATGTCTAATGATACAGATTTGAAAGGAACAAGATCTAGTATACTTTATATGATAACCAACACTGAAATCTTTTCGGGCATCTGAACTACTTTGAAGAACAAATTGTGGGCACAAGGATTGTGTATAAAACAGTTAACCATCTCCACATACTGGTTTGTGACACCTATTAGAAAGGCAAATCACTCATTGTGTACAACCCAGTTAATCCGCTAATCTATAAAATCCCCCTTTTTTTGGGGCCCTGCCAGCCAGTGTTAGGGTGTAGAAATGTGTAAAATGACCTGTGATCTAACTAAAGTACTCAATTTTAAAGTTCCAGGTACAATTTGAGCCTTCTAGATAAAAAAATAAAATGTGTAGGCCTATGTATTCGCACGTGGTCAAAACCAGCCAAATGAAAAATTGGGGACCAAATCAGAATTTGAGGTGATCATTTTCAAAAGACATTTGTGAAAAATTTTGGGCGTTGACCCCCATTTTTCTTCCCGTTAAAAGATCGGGCAAAAAAAGTACTTAAACCTCCATGGAAGAAATTTCCCCAAATCACAGTGGTATATTTAGAATAACACAAAATGTTAATAGGGTCAAAAGAAGAAAAAACAATAGGTTTTAAAGACCTACTTTCACAAAAAAATGCAAGGGAAAAAATAATTTTCTCAATCCTCCACGGACTTGTCTGACCTGCTTGAAGGTACTGGATAATCTTCCCCGCGGCTCACCGGAAGGCAGAGGCATACAGGGGATTCAATCGATTTCAAGGCACAACTATTCGGTACCATGAGGCTCCTGTCGCAGATCTCTCTTGGAGGGAGGTTTACTGCTAGCCTTAAAGGAACAGTCCATCATTAATATTATAGAAATAAGCCCGGGAGCGAATCTATCGGTCATCTGACCACGCTAGTATGGACTTACGCAGAAGTTACTCACCCCTGGTCGCCAGGAGCGGCCGAAGACAGGACATTCACATTTATGAGCTTTTACAACATGATGCGTAATGTTATCATAGATTTTCAGGGGCGGACTGGAAAGAAGGTCGTGCGCCTGCATAGCTTAGTAAGATGTAAACGTACCTTTCGATATTGCCGACGTTACAGTATTACCGACGTAATGCGCCTTGTATATGAAACAGTTTCGATTTCATTACCTTCTTGGTTCACTTCCACATTCTCGACATAAAGTTGTTTCCATTTTTCTGCTGTGCAGCTTCAAACCGCCTAAAAGTTTTTATTTGGTTATCAGCATATACGGTGTTTCATGGTTGGACGGCACCCCTGCATTACCCACTTAAACTGTGGCTTCAGTTGTCCGTAATCCAGGAAAAATATCGATGTTTTCATTCCATGGAGTAGAATGGAAACGTGTTCTGGTGATTATAGTGGGTTTTACAGTAAACGGTGGGAGCACGGATTCGTTTAGGATTTCTCGCGGACCTGTCATACTTAACTTCAATCTGTTTCCTCAGATAAAACGACACATTTTACCTTTATTTTACCTAACGGGAATGTGTGCCAAAGTGAGGTGGGTGATGAAATCCAGTGTCTCAGTATTTCCCATTATCTACCGACCAGTCGGAAAAAAACTGTTTAGAATCACACTTCTATAACCGTCCAAATTTCTTTAAAACAAGAGAACTCTTTGAAAGCATGAACTAATAAGTAATCATAAAATCAATAATATTTATATCATATGAAATAAAATTATTTTCCTGATAAATGCCAGGATGCAAGTATGGACGTCCTTTGGCTTTTGATCTGTATTGTTGCTGACATTTTAATGCACCAAGTTATGCATATTTCTTTATAGAAAGACTGTAGACTATATAAAAATTCATTTTCATTGTTTTGTGATGTAATTCATGCTATTTCAGACATATACAACAGTGCGCTTAATATTATCTCCAATATAAGAAATTCCTTGTTAGTCGCCCTTGGAGCAGCGCCCTGACACATCCCAACCCTCCTCCCTCCCCCAACACAAACACGCACACTTCATTCAGTTCAAAAACCAGGTAGTCATTCACATCTGAGTTAAATGAGAGAATGGGAGGAGTAAAGTTCTTTCCCAAGGAAACCATAAAGTAAACCGCTCAGCCCGAGACTTGAACTCACAAATCCCAGATTTGACAGTCTTCAGTTTATTAGAACCACTCATAAGCCGCACAGCCACGCTACTCCTAATAATGGAAAAAACTAGATGAACTTGGGTATGTTTGTGGCTGGTGATCCCTTGTCAAGTGAGGAAGTCTGCGCACGTAATAGAGATTTGTTAGAAATGAGATGTGTTTTGCGATGACTAGGAATGAGAGCTGGGAAAAATGGCGGCAACCATCTAAGGTTTAAAATTTGTCAGTGGAACTTATTATCAACGGCATTGCGTCGGATGAGGTTGTTGCAAAAATCAATGATGGTATGTATACTAATAAATGAGGCAAAGATAAAAATATAGCAAACACCACTCGCACCTCAATGCATTATTGTCTTACTCATCTTTCGCATTAGCCGCAGTCATCTTGGCTTGCCTAGGGACTGATACGTCCTTTGTTTAGGATCGCCTCTCCCGCGTAGCCGCAGGGATTAAAAAAAAAACAACCCGCAGTTCTGGTCTGGAATCGAAGAGGTTTCAGCGTCACGACATTGTGCACTCAGTGAATGACAGCTTCCATCTCGTGTTGTGGCGTTTATAATCTCTGCTCTGTCGCCTGCACTTAACAACATGGATTCATATGAGTTCGTGGTTATCGAACTTTCGTAAGCGTGCATGGTATTTTAATGAGACCGTGTAAATTTACAAAATATTTCTCTTAAGCAAATGTTAAGATACGATACTGGAATCATTTTTTCCTTTTCGTTTGTAAGCCAAAATATTTTATTCATACTCTTGTATATTCAGTAGCAGTGTCCTCGTACTGTCAGCATGCGACTGGTAGTGTTATCCAGTAAAGTGAGTGTGAAAGTATGTGTGTGTGTGTGTGTGTGTGGGGGGG
>JAWQUT010000026.1:1821326-1842220 GCA_033807755.1 Ellobium chinense | reverse complement strand
ATGAGAGTCCTGTGCTGAAAGTTAAAACAGGGATCGGACGCCGGAAGTCCGGCAAATTTCATAAGTTAAAGTAGAGAAGCTGACACGTCTTCCGAAATTTGCACATACAAAATGGCGGAGGAGATTACGTGCATGTGCCAATGCAACTCTCTGTTGAAATCACAAGGCTGAATACCTAGGGATATAACTGACCAGCACAATCTCAAATCTTGAATTTGATTAGTATAAGCTCTTACTTATTGGTTTATTCGGGAAAACATCTTATGAAAAATTCAAACTTGCAGACAGCTAGTTGAACAATCTGACCCACATATACAATTTGAAACAGTTTTTTTCTTTGCTGGCATAAGGTTCTGATGTTCAGATATGGTACACGATTTTTGTGGGCGAGCCATTGCTTTCGTTAGCAGTTGCGCTGATAGACATCTCTGACTTTCGACTTGCAAACTGAGACCAAATCTAAATTTATTGAAGGAAAGAAAGAAGGAGAAGAATGAAACGTGTGTGTGTGTGTGTGTGTGTGTGTGTGTGTGTGTGTGTGTGTGTGTGTGTCTTTGTGTGTGTGTATATGTCTGTGTGTGTCAGTATGTGTGTGTGCGTGTGTGTGTATGTCTGTCTGTATATATGTGTGTGTGTGTGTGTCCATATTGTGTGTATGTATGTGTGTGTGCGCGTATGTCTGTGTCTGTATGTCTCTGTGTGTGTGTGTGTGTGTGTGTGTGTGTCTGTATAAATGTGTGTGTGTGTGTGTGTGTGTGTGTGTGTGTTTTGTGTATGTCTGTGTGAAAGAGAGAGAGAGAGAGAGAGAGGGGGAGGGAGAGAGAGAGAGAGACAGAGACAGAGAGAGAGAGACAGAGAGAGGGAGAGAGAGAGAGAGAGAAAAGGAAAGAAGGAATGAGAAAGAAAGCGAGAAAGAGAGAGCGCATACAAAATGGCGCGAACAAAATCTGAAACAAAAAGAGTTCATTTGATATTGGGGTTGACTGATGTCAGCTTTAACTTCCTCTCATTAGGAGGCGAGGCGGTTCTTTCATCCGGTTTTTCTCTGCAATAAGCCTTTGTAAATCTGTTTCTCTTTTATTATCGCACTCTATTTTTGCTTTTCTGTATATCTCTCCTCTCCGGTCAGTTCTGTCGATCCAGTATCTCTCTCTTTCAATCTTTTCAAATGAGTTAAAGTGCATGTCATCACGACATTGAGGAGGACGCTTAAACTTGAGCTTGATTATAGGGATATATATAGAGAGAGATCAGTCAATCAATCAATCACAAATACCGTACTATGCTTTGCGGGAATTAAAAAAAAAAAAAAGCAAACAAAAAACTTATTCGAGAGCTTTAATTTTCAAGTTCAGATCTTCTATGGACTTTTATGGCAAAGGTAGGCATGCGCATAAGGTAATTTCTTTTATTACGATCATATTGGACATAATGAACAAGATGTGAAATTCACATCTGATTATAGTTCAAGGTCAAGTTCAAGTTTATTTAGGCCGAAGCCAGTCACATTACAATACATATCAACAGTTCAGAAAGTATGAAAAAGGGGAAATAAAAAACAACAAAAACAAAAACAAAATAAAAAAAAAAGGCATACTCATACCTTTGTAGCTATCTGCCAAAGTTGATAATTTTATAGTTTGCAACACGCAGCGATCGCAAAATCAGGTTAATATCATATGCAAATGTCTACCTCGTCCATTATGGTTCGTACGAGATGCAAATTTGAAATTAACAACTGTCTATTATCACTCCATGACCTTGCCGTATAGTTAACGTGCGCACTCACAGTCATTACGTTACCATGGTACATTCCACATAATGACAACGACAGAATTGAATTGAAATGAGTCTGGAGGAGATAACTCACAGGCAACGAATTACCGCTCTTTTATTGATGACGGTCAGTTGAGAAGTCATTGGCTGCATCCGCTAAACCATGTGTATGGTTTCCACTGATTATTTACTAAGTCATTTTAGTCTGTTATTTATTTATGTTGCTTAATGCCGGTTTTGTTCTTTCATCTTTGTGTAGACTTATTATATAAAATATCAGCTATTTCCTCTTACCCCCTTCCTTTCCTAGAATTAAAAATGTAGTTGTCTTTTTTTCTGTCTGCTTGCCTATCCTTCGTTCCTCTTGATTTGCAATGACTGACTTTTAATGACTGACTGACTAAGTGACTAGTTAAGAGACTGATTCACTCACTCACTTGTACGGACGCATGCACACACTTACTCATATTATAGTCATGAGCATTCTTACTCATTGACAGACAGACAGACAGACAGACAGACAGACAGACAGACAGACAGACAGACAGACAGACAGACAGGCAGACAGGCAGACAGGCAGGCAGGCAGGCAGGCAGGCAGGCAGGCAGGCAGGCAGGCAGGCAGGCAGGCAGGCAAACTGAAAAATTATCGAATTGGCTAACTCAATGATTAGACAACAGAATGACTGATTACCTCCCTCCCTCTCATGCCCTCCCTACTTTCCTCCCTTCCTAAACACGCATGCACGCCCGCACGTTCTCATGCACACACACACATGCACGCAAGCACGCACGCACGCACGCATGCACTCACTCACTCACTCACTCACTCACTCACTCACTCACTCACTCACTCACTCACTTCTATCAGCCTCTTTCACAGTAATCACGGTCTTCATGCATGCATGATTTTGTAACCTTTCAATTTCTACTTCTGTTTTTCTGATTATTTCCCTCCATCAGTTTTAAATAGCAGCCGCATCCCTTTGATATATTCCTCCCCTCCGGCGCAGAACCTTCTGAACTCCCCCTTTTCTCTCTCTCTCTCTCTCTCTCTCTCTCTCTCTCTCTCTCTCTCTCTCTCTCTCAATCTTACCCAGTAAAATCTAATCCTAATTAAATGTTACGTTCATCTCTAGCCAAAACCCTAGTACCTAAGCTTCTATTCAGATATGATTGAAATTGATTTTCCTGCCTGAGATAAGTAGAAACAAAATCCACTGACGATCCCACCGTAAGAGTGCCGTAATCGAATGACTGCCTCGTCGGTATCGTACATATTCATATCTAAAACGAGCCATAGTGATTGTTGAATGGGAGTAGTCTGTGTTAAGCAAGGGAATTTGTAAAGCAATGGTTGTGTTAACAGAGTTTTCTTACGTGAGAAATGGTACGCGTGAGATGAAAATAAACATATTTTGCTGAGTTTTTGTTTTTTTTATAACTAGATCTGCAAGAACAAGTATTCGTTTAGTGCAAAGAACAGCAACACCAAGAAACCCTATGGCTTAGGTTGGCTACCAGTAGTATCGAAGTTTCTGTCCTGTATAGTCGATGTCCATTCCATAAACTCTTCGATGAATTATAGTATCAGTGACCACCGAGTCGGTAGAATATGGTTCAGCTTTCGCTCACTGGCATCGCCCATTGCCGCCTATCATAGTAGACTATACTGATGCCTCAGATGATGTTGTTTATCTTCTTAATGCACTGCCTTTTGTTTGCGTGTAGACTGACTCCGTTGGTTCACTTCACGTCTCTCCGTCTCAAACATGCGCACAATGTGTATCCAACAGAGTGCAGGGAGCGTGATAAACCAGCGTGAATCCAAAGAAGTCACCTTACACTTGATAACAGATTTTACCAGTGATCCCCCACCGCAAGATGGCGGGGTGGGGAGAGGCATGGGAGGAGGGGAAGTGGGTTGATCCCAGACACATCCTCTAACTATAAAATATGTCATTCCATGGAAATGTGCAGTGGTTTTCTCCTTCCATCACTCCCTTACCACGCCCCTGCCCCGCCCATATCACTGTTACGGGAACGACATTCTTAGAGCATTGACCTCGCATCCTTCCCTCTTCTCCTCACTCATGCCTCCAAGCTCTCGTGAAAGGCATGCTTTGTTAAGTTTAAAAAAGAAAATACCTAGAAGAAAACTGTGTCGCCGATTTTCTCAATAGGTTCACGCTGTTGCCATTAGTCGATCCCCGGCCTGGCTTTTCTGACGCTGGCAGCTCGAGCCATCGGTTTCCGGAAGTGATGTGATATGGACGGGAAACAGAATGGCGGACGAACGTCTAGCACGCGAAACGCTATTTTGGGTCACAGACCCGTATGATAAATTTGTCATTTGATCTATAGGAGATTTTTTTAAACGCCCTATGGACCCAATATAATGTTTCCCGGCCATTCAGCCCCACTACGTCATTTTCCAGATCATTTAGTGGCCCCAAATATTGAGCTCAGCTGACTGAAAAATATGGCATGGCCATTGAAATTCTGAACCATATTGCATTTTGTGTACATAACCTCATTTTCTGACTGGTCCAAGCTAGAAGGCACTACTTCACTTTGCCCACCTCAGCTAACAAAAAAACCCATGCCCACAAAAACCGTACTTCCAACCAAAGTAAATTAAAATGACAACAGTGTCTCATCACATTCGCAATTGCCTCTTGGATTTTCTTCTAAATCAGTGGCTGTGGGGCGTGTAAAATAGGATCTCATATCGAATGTACTGGCCTGGAACCCATTTTTAAATAAAAAAATACATTAGACGCTGAAAATTTGTGGCAGCAAAAACGACGCTAAGAAATTTCACAGAAGACTTAGACTATCCTTATTCGTAGTTGCGGGTTTTTGGAAGCTTAGCGAATGATTGTATCACGATTTAGACGTAAACATTCAAGGAAAGCGTGTATAATTTGTAATGATCACTCCCTATCATGTGACTCTTGGACGTCATAGAGCCTACATTCGGGATCAAGGAAAATGCAAGTCAAAGTTGTCCTGACTGCGACTAAATTTTTGGATTAGGAAAGTCACATCTCTCTTTAATTTCTAGATCTAGATTGACCATTTATTAGGTTATTGCAAAGTGCATGATTGTGTGGCAGTTTAATCATCACACTGCTGTTTAAGAACGGGAGTCCAGTCATACTGTTTCAACTGTAAATCCACAATCTCTAACATCAAGGCATGACGATATACTGTTTTATGATTATGATGAAGGGGCGTGGGTGGGGGTGGAGAGGAGGAGGAAGTGGAAGGATGACACAATTTCTCTTGTTTTTTTTCTTTTCTTTTCTTTCCTTTTCTTTTCTTTTCTTCTTATCTTTTTTCTTTTCTTTTCTTTGTTGATACGTAGATTATCATACATAACTGTATAATAATTTTTTTTGTCAGAACTGAATATGGAGCGAAAAGCCCCGCCCCCTCCGCTGTCACTCAGCCCAGACCGCCTGTCTACTGGTTCGCCTGAGTTGTCCCCATGCTCTCTGCGGCAAAAGAAAGCCCAGAACGTCACGTTCGCTGACACGCCCCCACGTGACATCACCGACTCCATCTCTGCAGCAGAAATTCTGCCGCCTTACACTTTGCAGGTAAGTAGAACATTAATGCGGTTTATAAGTCTCGTATCTTGGCTTATGCTCGCTGACGCGATTACACACTATTATTATCCCAGCAGACCTTATCACTCTAGAACTTTCTCAGCTCCCCGAGGAGCATACAGTGCTGCTGCTATTTACAGACGGTGATTACTAACATTCTGACAATATCTTCCACTGCCTATAGCCAGCTACCCATTTTACAGAAGGGTGGACTGAGAAAAATGAATGAAATGTTTTCCCATGGCATTTACAACATGACCGTGGTCAGGAACGAACCCACGACTGAATTCAGCGCCGTGACCGTTCGGTCAGACTACTCCACTAATTATAGATAGGACTGTTCCGCAAGAACATGCATCATTAGGCATAGTGTATCCAATCTGTTTAACCGCACGGCCTAAGAAACGTTAAACACTCGGCTATTAAAAGAAGTTGTGAATACCTAGTGACTTCTGTATAGCTAATGTAGTAATCTTTTGTTTGAGGGCTGTTGCGACAAAGCGGTAGTCTCCATTAAAGCAATTCCGACTAAGATGATACCATGAAACTGAAACCACAGGTTTATTATTTGTTCTTCTGTCTTCACTTCAGTCATTTATGTGTCTGTTTCCAAAAAAAAAATAATCCCACATATACATGCTGGCCACATAGCAATGTGTAATGATAATACAAAATTAGCTTTTGTGTAAATAGTCAACTCAGCTTAAACGCATTCCGGATAATCACAACTTCTGCTTAAGAGCAAGACTGTTTCTCATAATAAAGTGCTATAATTCTATATAAATATCACTGGACTATAGCAACTTGGGTTGACTGCAATACTATACTCTTCACCCAGCTAGACAGAGGGGGAAAGGGTGATTTCTGAGGCAAAGAGAAAGAAGAAGGACGCCAAAACTGTAGATAGCCCCGAGCGCAAAACGCCCTTCTTCCGTCACTGTCTGGATCTGTCAAGTCAACATGCTCAGTCTCTGTCTGGTAGTGTGGCAGAGCTTCTAATCCAGGAATGGCAAGGCTAGGTCAAGTTGGGCGTTACCGGAAATGACCCGGGACACATTGCCGAGGGAATATTCTGTGTTTAGCTTCGAGATACCCGGAAAGCCGTAAAGAGCCAATAATTATGATATGTGAAGGCGAAAGACTCCACAGTGCGAAGGCACTGTGAAGGGCTGATGACCGCAACGTGTAAGCGCGCGTGAATGTATCACAAGATGTGAAAAAAGCTGGGTTTTTATTTGTTGGGCGGGGAGGAAGGGGGGGGGGAAGAAAGAGGAAGAGAGAACAAAAAAAATATGTTAGATTTTGACGTCTTTACAGTTCAGCTTTGGCTACACAGAGAAGGTGAGAGAGAGAGAGAGAGAGAGAGAGAGAGAGAGAGAGAGAGAGAGAGAGAGAGAGAGAGAGAGAGAGAGAGAGAGAGAGCACTCCGCTCCATATACTCATCGTGATGTTCTGTCTCTTGTCAAAAAGCAAAGTTTCTCCACAAATTTGAACACCTCATAACCTCGACATTTTAAGATTGGTCCCGTCCAGTTCGAATTGGAAAGGAGTCTTTGTAGCTTATGGAGGTATCCTGATAATGAGAGCTTGCGCGTTATCGATGGAATCTCTTACTATCGTAAGAATTACATCATCGCATCGATGCCGAACGCACCCTTTGTGGCGCTCAACATGCAGAGTTAATGCAATTCTTACGATAGTAAGAGATCCCACAGTTAATACACAGACACTCAGATATCGATCATCTCTACGCACAGTGCACCTGCATATCATTAATTCATCAGTCAAGCTTCCTTGGCGCAGCAGTCTGTCGAGGAAGCAACATCATGAGATACTCGTATCGTTATGAAGATGTGCATCGTCGCATGAAAATTGACGCAAATGAACAGGTGTAGTGCCATGGAATGATAAGTTGTGTCTGCAGTGCGGGCGTGTTGGGTGAGGAGGGGGAGGTCGACATTTGTAACAATACTCAGACAACGTGGTATCTAGACAATAGTCTGATAGTGTTGAAGTACTTTTGTTCCAAATGTAACTCATTCATTTAATACGCCATCTCTCAGGCTACGTCTTGTGCAAGAATGCAAGGAAGTACAAAGTCCTTATCGTGATCATTAGAGAGGCAGGAATGAATGCACATTGTAACGATTTTTCGGTTGAGTGGCCCGCTTCGTGGGGGTCACCAAGTCTTTTGTAATCGATTTTCCAATACTGAGACTCAAAGAATTGTGTCTGAGCTATTTGTGAGTTTTGTGTGTCATTCCCTTCAAATAATTCGTAGCAGGGGCGTAGCGTCCATGTAATCTATGAAGCTGAGATTACCAACATGTTATCGGTTTGTTTAATACAATTAATTAATCTTCAATATTTTTCGAACGTATCATCTCAATCTTATTTCACCTATAAACCATTTACGAGCATTGGTAGTAAGATTGTGTCAATGTTGGCAGGTTTTCTTGCGATGATCTGAGAGTCTATGTACTGTCTCACAGATTCAACGCTCCCATATCCTCAGTGCAGTGTATCCAAAGGCAGTGTAAAGAGAGAAACGCTTTTAAAAAGTAGCCAGTAATCTGAGAGAAGACCAAAAAAAAAAATGCTTTCCCGCTGTTAAGATGGTGTTTTGTTGTTTCTTTTCACGCAAGATCCTTTTCGTTCACCATTTCCTGAGTTTTTTGTTTTTCTTTCTGCAACGATAGGTTGGTAGTCTAGAGCATACCAGGGTTGCCAGATTTGGCTCTATCGGAGCCAAATACTGAAGTTTTGACTCTTTTAAAATCCATTGACTCTCTCAAAAGATTTTAAGAAATCATAGGATATGAACGCTAGATTACCAAAACAAACAAACAAAAAATTTCGCAACGCCCCTGATTGATATTAACCTGGAACCATTTAGATCACAGCGATTTCCCAGGTCAATAGGGTTTTTGAACTATCGGTTACTTGGTATCGGAAACTCTATAGCTGAAGTCGGATGAGCTTAGGCCACCTTGGCACATTGCGCCGTGTGTCTCTATTCGAAGTTCATATCGATATCATTTCTAATTTTGAGCTTCATTAAACCTTAACGTAACCACTGAAATATTGTACTAGGTTGCTGTTCGCAAATCCAAACGGTTTTTTATTACTCGCAAACACTGTGAAAGACTAGCTTGAAAACATGCTGTAATTCCAAAACGAAGTAAAACTGTCAGTTGCCCACTAAACGAGAATTTATCTTCTAGAATCGTTATCTGTGAGTGTGGGTACGTGGAAAAAAAAACCGCGGAAGGCAAAATATACCTCTTCACTATTGTAAGACGTAATCGAACGTTCATTTATGGGGCTGTAACCTTAATAATCAGAGTGCTAAATGCTTTTGCCCTCAAGTGTTAACCGCCACTTCCAGAGCTATGAAGATGCGAAGATGACAAGCCGAGAAATTCGGCCATCATCTTCAGAATGTAGCACACATGAAAGCTCGCGGTAAAAGAGCGAGTATAATTGATGATCAGAATTCAGATTTTCTTTCTTTCTAAGACTGACCGAATTCTTCCGGTCCTAGATTTAGCTTAACAAACTCGGTCAGAGTTATGGTGGCTATTGTAATGATAGATGATAGCTGTGTGAAAATGAAGATGGATGACAGTCCAATTGTTAATGCGAATGATACCATTATGTAGTGATGGAAAGACTGATGGGCGACAGATAACAGTACGAAATGACGCGCAAATGAATCATTTGTTAATATTATTGAAATCGTCTCAATCATAGGCAGTTCACCAATCTCATCTCAGTGAGTTTTTTTATCCCAAGAGGAGAATTAAACTGTATCGGGCAAAGCCAATCTCAAGCTTTGTCGCTGTTTTTAATCAGTGACTTTGTAACTTACCTTGTCTATGACATTTGATGGATATATTGGGTTGTAGCAAGCACAAATTAACATAGCCCAGTTTGCATAACGCCAGTCTCTGAGATAGGCAGTCTGCCTATGACTATAACGAATTATATACTCATGTTACTTTTTGGTAAATGCTGCAATAAACTAAAATGAAACTGTAATGCATCAAAGCGCTGAAGATTATGGGATATAGCAGTTAAAGTTTTCTTTTTTTCTATTTCGGGATGGGAGAAAAAGTACAGGCAATTATCTCTCAATTTCTGAAGCGCAATGAGCACTTGGTGCACCATATGACCGCCCTATTAATTCATATTTATGAACGGACGATTCTCTGCCTTCTTCGTCAACCGTTCCTCTTTTCTTTAGTTCTTATCCGAAGCCATCGAACCTCGTTAGTGAGGAAACAAAAAATTGCTTGAATGTCAGTATTTAAGAAAGGCTTAAAGCTGAACTTTTCTGGAAATTCCAGAGTGAAGTTTTTAGCTGTCAGAGATCTCTCTTTCTCTTTTTTTTTACCTCAGCATGTGCGCAAGATTTGTTTTGTGCTCATTTTGCATTTGCTCTGAGATCCTTGAGCATTGTTCAAGGGATATTGTGCTCATTATATATGCATTACAATTATTACTGAATAAAGTAGTGTTTGTTAAGCACTTTCGTCTTTCCTTTGTAAATACAATACGAATCATACTCCACACCGGATAATTTGTTCTCAATCCAACTTTATCCACCTCCCCGAAAGAACTTGTTCAATTCAGATCGAGGAAATTATTCCATAATCACAATAATATGGGTTGTCTGTCTCGTATTAATTGTCTAAGCGTTTTCGTGAAGTGTTATTTCTGAGTTTCATCTTAAGTAGGCAGACGGCAAAGTGAATTGCTGCAAGAATTTGAGTCACAGCTAAATAAGACAGAACAGAAATTACAGAGCCTCGTTTACATAGAACATCCCTGAAGGTGATGGATGAATCTCATTGTCTACCTGGATCAATAGCAAGCAGGTTGTGACAGTGTGTATTTATCTCACCAAGATCTTAGTCTTACATATTAGTCTTACATAAGTGTCAACAACGACAACCCACTTATTTAAGAGATAACCACGTTTTCTTCAGTCAGTGGAATTAAAGTCTGAGAAAATTGATATTTGTTACACTAGATGCTTGCTCTGTTTTGTTGAAATTTGCGCACCTCTGAAATACATGGCTGGTGTTAAGGTATTTGCTGTGTCTTGCGACATATACTGGGCATTATCATTACCAGTATCGCTGTCACTATAATTACGACTGTCATGATGATTATTATGCGCTTTCGTAGCGAGTACATCTTCGTATAATTACGTAACTGTGTCTTCTTGTTACTTGCGATACGATTGATAGCGACTTTAGCTTAGTTGCATTGTTTAGATAATAGAATAACGTACTATAGATTTTTTTTTTAACGTAAAAGGTTGCAGGAGCCAAATTGTGAAAGTCTCTAACTTTGAGCCATTTAACCCTCTAGTGCCCAGCCCTATTTACAATGGCACAAAAAGTCCGAGCTCCAGTTTTTGGATCACTTCTGGATCCACTATGCTGAAACAAGCATCAAAATGATAATAATAATAATAATGCGGTTTATAAGTCTCACATCCAGGCTAATGCCCGCTCATGCGACTTCACACTATTGTGGTGGGATGATGATCTTGGTTTGCTTTTTCTTTGTTCCACGAAAATTATCAGATCTGATACGCTGGGCACTAGAGTGTTAATAAACATTTCACCTCGAACCACAGGAATGTTCCGGGATGGCCAAGGCTAATCTGCAGGTTTGGTGCCACTACTGTGCTCAAATTACATACTGTTTACAATGGAGGTCCTTCGTTTAAATTGTTCACAATTTTAGATTAGATGAAATGGGATTGAAAATTTGGCCTTCCTTTGCAGAGCACAGGCCCGTACCAATGAAATCCGCTGAAGCCATTTGGAAACACTGCTTGCAAGAATTATTTTTTTACAAATTCAAGACTAACTTTCACCACTTTTGCGGTGCGGTTTCATGTTGTACGGTAATTTCTACACAATGGAATTTTATACTCTGCTACTATCGACTCTGATAGTCCAGTTTATTTTTTACCAATTTCGCTCCTGCTACTAAAAGTCACAGTATAATCGTAGTTCTTCTCAGTGGCAAAATTACAACCGCTCAGGTCAGGTTACAGTTAAGATGGGTCAAACATGGTTGGTTTTCTACAATTACATGATGTGACACAACACCCTTTTGTGACACATTTACTTTTGTGAGCCTCCCTGGAGATCCCCATTGACCTCCATACCACAGGAACATGGCCGTATTCGGCAGCTGCAAATTCGATAATGACAAGATAATTAGATTTCCGCTGGAGATCGTGGCTTCGCGGATTCAGAAAACTTCATTTACCACAGATGGATTCCTATATTGAAGCACAAAGAAGTGCGAAATGTTTTTTTTTCCTGGGTGTCCTTCGTTTTTGTCTTTCCGCGTCTCCCTTTCCTTTCTCATGGCACTAACCCAGCAGATCCACACATTCAGTCCATCATGACGTAAACAGGCCTTTCTTTTTATCCCTTGTGCAATGATGTAAAAATCGTGTCGTGACGTGCCGAGTCGCGAATCTGCTATCCACGGGTACACTAAAGTGACAGGGAAGGTAAAAATTACGCCGTTATGTTAACACTACTATCACGCAGTATAGCCTGGTTTGCTAGCGCCATAAATTAAAACGAATCGATAGCTCAGTAAGTCTGTGGTCAAAACATTGAACTTGATAATCAAGTCTTTGGTGTTCGATTCTCGCTGCAGGCATTAATTTCTTGCTAATAAATGAGCAATATCAAGAAATAGTCCATCCATATTCTTGCAGTATTATCCTCATGTCTTTTCTTAACTTGATTTCATTAATTGATAACGATTTCCTTAATGATGAAAGTGCACTGTAGATAGCTGATGCGCACCCTGGTTCTGGTGGAATCAGTTTCTTTCGACTTACAATAAGAAACAGAAGACATACAAAATGTCCAAATGACGTGACGTGCCATTTTCCGATAGTGTGAACTCTCTCTCTCCCTCTCTCTCTGTTATAGTAGCGTGCTGTATGTGAACGAGAGTTAACTCACCCCCCCCCCCTTNTTTACAATTACCTCCTGCCCTCACCCTTCCCCCACCCAGCCTACACCTCTAGCCTTGATGCGTCACTGTTAACAAGAAGTCTGAGGTCGTGACGAGCAAATGAAACCATATTAGCCGTTTTTATTTAAAGCTTTTTTTCCTTCTTTCATGCGGAGGGAAAAAGAAACCGTGAAGGGCGACGTCATCGTGGAATGATTTTACACCCTCAAATTCCTCGTTAATGAAGCTCGGGGTGCGGTGATAGGAACTGGTGTTAGAAGGAGGCATTTGGACCTTGATAAACAACAGCAACTCAGTATCAGCAGCAGCAACAACAACAACAACAACAGCAACAGCAACAGCAACAACAACAACAACAACAACAACAACAACAACAGCACGAGCAGTAATTGGCATTGCCAAAAGCAACAGCAACAACACCGTAGCACCAGGAGCTTTTTAGTTTTTAACCCTCTGAATGGTTTTCGCGTTGGATGATAAGAGCCTATGAATGCTTCTACAATGGAACCTGCATAGGGTGACCACAGTTTTTCCTTAGAAAAGAAGTGGCCTTATACAAACTGATCTTTTTTTTTTGTTTTGTTGTTTTGGCTTAGTCATGAGGAGAATCAAATCTCTCCTCGTTAGTTTTGAAGGAAATATAATATAGACGCACACCTGGGACTGCACTTTATAAGACAGTAATTCAGTGCACAAAGAAGACCTTCAATATCTAGTGGTTGACGTCATATTCCTTGGAATAAAACGGTATTTAAGATTAGCCAAGTGTTGAAGGCTACTTTTACAGCATTTTCCCGTAAATTTTATAGCATTGTGGCCATGAAGAAAAGTGGTTGCAGTCGCGTTTGACAAATGGTGAGGGATGGGGATCGAAGTCCGGCAGATTTAGAAAAGCTGACAAATCTCCAAACTCACCGCCCGCTGAAGGAATAGCATGCTGTGTGCATACGTAATCCACAAATTAGCTGTAAACCTGTGCATTAAAATGGTGGTCGTCCTCCATGAGTCTTCCTCTTCTCTGGTATGCTATTACTTTCACGCGCCCACACCATATAGTACATAATACCTGCTGCCCAAACTCTGTAATTCATGAACATGACGCTATTATTTTCAAGTTCTCGTCTCTTACGAAACGTTATGGCAGAGATAGGCATGTGCGAATGACATTTCATGGGGTTACGATCATATTGCACATTATGAACGAGTCGTGAGATCCACAGCTGATGCTAATTGGTAACATGTAACGTGATCGCGTCATCAGTGGCCGTTTGCCGATTTCATACGTTAGTTAACATACTGCGTTAACCACAGTGACCACTACGAATATTTTGGGAGCTTTCCGTGGTTACCACAGTGCGTTAACTAACGTAAGGATCATACGTGCGGCCAAAGGAAAGGCCAAGTGCGCGTGCTTGCCTCTGCTATAACGAACCGTAGGAGATCCGTACTTGAATGAAAGCTCTCGTCCATGTATTCGTGCCGTTCCTTTGGCTGGAGTGCTCAACATTTCATCGTATCCTAATTCTTTCTCTACCCTCTCTTTTGTGTGTGTGTGTGTGTGTGTGTGTGTGTGTGTGTGTGTACTAAAACACTGATAAATGCTCACTCTCTTACGGTGAAATCGAGTTCGTCCCTTTTTGTTTACAATGCATGCCGTATTTGTTTGTAGGGCAAGAGAAAGAAACGATAGAATGGGGAGTGAGAAAGAGAGAACAGAGCTCACCGCAAGCAGTGCTGCCAGTAAATCTGTAGCCCTTAGAATAAATGTTTCTTTTTTTCTTGTCTGTCCGGGAGTCCATTTTGTCCGTTTTTCTTTCTTTCTTTCTTTCTTTCTTTCTTTCTTTCTTTCTTTCTTTCTTTCTTTCTTTCTTTCTTTCTTTCTTTCTTTCTTTCTTTCTTCCCCTTTATTACTGAATTCTTGGTAAACGTTGTCTTGAATAATTTATTGGCCAGGAGCCTAAATAAACACTTTAAACTTAAACATGTACTTGCTCTCTCTCTCTCTCTCTCTCTCTCTCTCTCTCTCTCTCTCTCTCTCCTTCTTCCTTTTTTCTTATTCTTCTCTCTCTTATGCCCTAAAAAAACCCGCTCTAGCGACCACACAAAAAAGTCAAATGGTATGGACATTACCAGTTCTCTTGCTTCCATGCTTGAGACAGAAACCATTGATCGCAACTACCTCGTGATGTATTATCATCATTACCTTAATAACGGCTAGGCCCATTAGACAACAAAAAAGTTGATAGTCTTATAGATTCTGCCTCCTGGGATGTCACGCCTGGATATTGAGTGGAGTGGGACGTCTGGAGGATGACTAGGCGGAAGTGTGATGTCACCAGTTCTGTCGTTAATTGTCATTCGTAAGATGAAGAATGAGACAATAGTATTCTTAGTTAGGGACGATTATTGTTGTGGGTATGGCGCCAGTGTAGACACTGGATGACTGCATCAGTGGTGAGCAGCATCGATACGTTTCATATTTTGTATCGAAATCAAGCTTTGGAGTTTCGATACAATTTCGATACTTTCGATTTTAAGCAGTGACAGTTTGGCTCAAACAGGATTTCCCTCAACGTCACCTCCCCCCCCCCCNCCCCCTCCCCTCCTCCGGTATCGAAGGTATGGAAATTAGTTCGATCCACAGTACCAAAACTAGCCGTCGTCTCAGTGCAAGGCTAGTGGGATCGAAAGGTATCGAAAAGATATCGAGAGTTTCGAAATGGTCAGGAAGATATCGGAAGGCTATAAAAACTTAGAATCGAAATGAAACGATATCTTCTATTCTTAAGAGTGCGAAGATTGGGTATTGAGATGATTAAAAATTCAGGTATCGGCTCATTTTCTATTCGTGTACATGGGTGAGGTCACTGGTTTGTCCTTCCATGTATAATTTATGATTTCCTAGGCGATATCCAAGAGCCGATGCACCGATTCATACGTTTTTAGACCCACCCAGGGTATAAAAGGAAAGGGCACGATGGGACACTTCATTATTTTGAATTGAATTGCACAGTTCACATCGAAAAGGGCTATTTTCCCCGAATTTCACAAGTGAAATGGCGTTTCATACTACATAGAAACATATAATATAGCGTTAGTTTCCCTCCAAACATTACGATTAAGAACTTAACATTTAGCAATTGAAACATGAGAGCAAATCCATCCGAGTCGAGGCAGTGTCCACAGCCATTTGTAGATGGGGCTTGCCTGCGAATGGTGACGATCAGATGTCGTACCTTTAAGAGATATTTCCTCTTTACATTGTCCATAACGTTATATGTGTGTGTGTGTGTGTGTGTGTGTGTGTGTGTGTGTGTGTGTGTGTGTGTGTGCGTGCGCGCGCGTGTGTGGGTGCGTGCGTGTGGGTGGGTGTGGGTGTGGGTGGGTGGTAGGTAGGAGATGTGGGTGGCATTTCTCCACCTCCCACAGCATTGTGTATCACCATGGTGGGTCATAACTGAGGTTCTAATTGGCTTATGGCTCGTGATAGTGCATGTGGTCTGATTGATTTTTATAGATAAATCAGATTCGTGTCTCTTCCGGTGATAATTGCGAGAGGGACAACCAGCTGTTTATTGTTAGGTTGATTTGTATAATGTTGTGTGGATATGTTAGTGTCTTGGGATATGAGCATGTTGTTCACTACGTTAAATCATGCTGTATGTCTCTCTCGCTCTCTCTTTCTTACTTTGTGTGCAAATATATATATATGTGTGTGTGTGTGTGTGTGTGTGTGTGTGTGTGTGTGTGTGTGTGTGTGAAGTGTAAGCAGTGAGTGAAATGATGATGGTTCCATATAGTCTGTCACTACTTTAACAGATTTGTAACAAGTTTTAATAAGTTTATTTAACTGTAACCCAGACCACAACTGTGATACGTGGGCGAACAACAGAGTATATAATTGAGTATAATATATACATTGGAATTCACAGTAAATTATATTTATTACATTACAGACAGTTAGTTTATTTTCATGCTAAAAAAATGATGTCCCCAAAACAATGATATGACATTAAACCGGGGAATGTCATGGCTGTGGTTTCTTTAAAGAAGACCTTGACAGCAGCTTCATCACTGCCCATTTGTGATTACCGCTAACGCTATATCGCTATCATCTTTAGTAAATCTTTTTACCATAAAACCTTCCTGTCATCCGTCTTATATTTGGCTCGTCATTAAAGTCTCGTTAGGGTTATAAGGACATCGGAATTCGCAGACGCTGTCTTCAGTCTGGACCGTCACAACAGACGATATGATTTAGATACAATCTGTAGTGGACAGTAAGTCTAGGCTAGACGCGCGCACTGAGACTAATCTATTTGACTAATACGTACCATGAATATAAGGCTGACTGCTGTAAAATCTGTGTAAACTTTTTAAAGTAGTAATGAATAAACTAAGAACCAGATACAGGATTTGTCCTTGATCACTGTTACATATAAACGGCTGTCATACTCCTTTATTAACAACTAGTAGTATGTCTTTTTATCATTGTGCGTCTTTTTATCATAACTGTCTTGACAATCGTGCACTTATTTTTTATTATATTTTTCTGGTTATAACCTTCATATCATCAATATGTATATTATTATCTGTAATGCAATGCCTCCCTGCTCTTATGTAATTAGCGAAATATAATTATTGTTATTATTATTGATCCAGATTTGGCTGAGAATGGAGAGCTTGGAGTTTGGTATGGACAGGCGCGAATCATTGGAAATTGTGATATTCTGTGTTTCTCTTGTTCAGATATGGGTTTCAGTTTTTCAAGTTTTAGCTGGGCTAGGTGTAATCAGAAAGGAAGTTGTTAAAAAATACTGGCTTATTTTCCACAGTACAGAATTGATAAAATTCTCAGCCAGTATGAAACGATATCCATCCTGAGAAATTTCGTTCAGCCTTAAAACCACACAGTGGGCCAACAGAATACCTATACAGGGATACAGAACGGAGAGCAAAACTGAACTTGCTTTGATTCAGCCTGGTTTTTAACCTAGCCCAAAATATATCGCAGCAAACTGTAACGAAAAACGTCGACTACACAATCAACTGCAAGATGTATTTCCCTCTCGTGTTACACAAATATGTCCATTATAATTCACTGAAAGTTTTTCCACTAACGATGAATCGTAAGAATTACATGCATTGCTGCTGAATGTACACCCGTAATAGCGTTTAAGATGCAGAATTAATGTAATTTTTTACGATATTAAGGGATTCCACCGTTAATGCGCAAGCAGAGTAGGTAAGCGGAACTTGAAGCATGCGTTACCCGGATTCGCAGATCCCTTTTTTTGTCGTTATTCATTGCATTGTGCAGCAGATGCTGTAAACTAGGGTGTAAAATCGAAGGTCAAGTCTGTCATGGCTGCAGAGGTGCGGTCTGTTGCGGTGCGGTCTGTTGCGATCCGGTTCGGTTTGAGCGGGAAACAGCCCTCAGAATACGCGGCGTCTCTTTCCATTTGTGCTTGTATGCAGGCTCCGACTCAAAATCTCCCACATAAATTCCCAGTGGCTGAAAGCACGACTCCAAATATTCCAACATTGCAACAGAATCGATTTATCTATAGGCGACTCAAAATGTTTCAGACTTACCTGTGATTGTATTGTGCAACGGGCCATTAAACACTTAGCCTCATTGTAACGGGCGGAACTCTTGTTAGACAAGACACAAAGCCACAACTCTTTTGCAGAGATAAAATAACGCCCTGGAAGCTTTTGCGTTGCTATAGGGTTATTGACCCATACATTACTGTAAGGCGGCCCGCCTTCTATCATCACACCCCCAATTTGACAGATAACATTCTGGGGGTATTTTTTTCTCTACGTTTATTACCATTTTAGGACATAGACAAGGGTGGTATTGGTTGCACTAGACAGGTGGCCGCCAAATGCAGGTCAAATATATAATAGTAAACATGAACAGAATTCTCTGAGATCCGATTGTTGTGGCAGGTGGTCATGATATACAGGTGGTCACCAGACCAGGTTCGACTGTTCTTTTCTTTGTCTTGCAATTACAGTTTTCAAGGGCGAGTCACGCTAATCGAGGACTCATACCAAATATGAAAACAGGAAGCAAACAACACTTTGTCTCAACTGACGTCACTTTAAAGGTAGAACAAGGGCATGAGTATTTTAGGTATCACTTGACCTAATGAAAAGGGACACTAACATTCTTCGACAAAGACCGGAAGGGAAAACAACCGACATCTTTAAAAGGATAAGGTCACATGATTAACTACCTTGACTTATTGAATTTATTAGCAGTAAAGAGGATGCCATTGTTTACATGGAGCCTCTTGATACTATTAGCCTCCCTTAGCGCATGTTCTCTTCCTCTAATGGCCGTCAGCTTAAAAGTGCAAGCGCACTTTAAAGGCACTCTTGCCGCATCCTGTCCCCGTCTATTATCATCGGACCTTTTAATTTCTCGATTTTTTTTCCAGGGCCCTGTCGCTCTCTCTCTAGTTAAGGGACGTTATCTAACTTTTTAGATATGGATGCTTGGCCCTCATGACCTGAGTATCAAAATTATCGATTCCATTTCGATTTTTAAACTAAGAAGGCTAGAGGTCAGGAATTTCAATCTACTGTATTTCAATTCCTTTGATGACTCTGGATATTTCTGAAAGTGCTTTTGACATCATGTAGCTGCTTACATCGACTGTGATTATATGGAAATTGTACAGAAATTCTACGTCTTGAGTTTCGATGCCGACAGCGAAATTGCAGAGTATCTAAAGTATCGAAAGTAAGAATCGATACTGTCCGGCAGACCCTTTCTCTTTGTCTAGTAATGTTGTCCTAACACCCATTTTAGCTCGATCAGCCATGCCCATCCTGCCACTCTTACCAATATTAGATACCCAAATTGTACTATAGTCTCATTCACATCACTTTAGAGCCGAGGTTTGTTAAGTCAGCAGTACGAAAACAACACTGTGGCAGAGTTACTGTTATGTGAGCATGATGAGAGCAAAACAAATGTCTTAGAGCCAGTCAAAATCAGGCTGAAGTCGCTTTTGACTACCTCCAGTTGTTATTATAATTTAAAAGCTTAACGTATGTATCTTTCATTAGGCGAACGTTTCCGAGTTGTAGTTGTTTGACTGAATTATATACAGAAGATCATGCCCATCTCAACAGATCAGATCAGGTTACCATCTTTCGATTGAGGACGGGACACTGCAGGCTCAACAAGCACTTGCATAAGATAGGCATACGCAGCTCAGCCCTTTTTTCAATGCCTGCAGGTAGACCAAACACCGCAACATATTTTGCAGGACTGCCCTCTCCTGGCAGAATTAAGAGAACTACATTTTGACCCTCATCAACTGACTATGAAATGAAGCTATGTGGGAACTGCACAGACCTGCAGCTGACCATTCAGTTCATGGCCCATGGAGGTCTGCCAGCATGACCAGGGAACGCTGAAGAAGAAGATGAAGATGCCCGTGGAATGGGAAAAATCTTGAGAAAATTATGGCTGAAGAGTAATATTTCTCTATAAAAGTAATGTAATCTGAATCACAGAAGAGCACGGCTTTTTTGCACATACGTAAATAATGTAATTTCACTCCAGTTACTGCCATACATAATGGACTCTGGTATTCAACATTTACATAACATTCGATTTCGACTGGACGTCTGAAGTTGCTGCTTCTTAACTTTTTGAAATAATAATAGTGAAAATAATAATAATAATAATAATAATAATAATACATCTTTAAGTTTCAGAATACCAAACTATGCTTTTAACTTCCATTCATCTTTAAACCAGACAGTTTTCCCTCTCTTATACTACTGTAAAATTACAACTTGCTCATATATTCTGTATCTTTTGGTCATTAACAAGGGACAAGCTAAAAGAGCTTTTCTGTGATAACCTCGTCTTGTCTCGGTCTTTCCCAGCCTTAATAGAGTATGTGATGAGACAATCTCACCAGTTTTGATAGTCCAGACGCTGTCGAAATATTAGATATGATCCACAGACTAATAAAGTGTCTAGGGAATATTAACAGACCAGTAGCGAAAGTCCTTTACTTGCACTGTCTGCTATTACAACATACTTTTGTAAGGTGATATTCTTCATCTGTGTGCGTCTGCGTGTGCGCACGTGTCTCTGTTAAAGAAAATGGAACCCAGCAATTTCGTCCACATTTTTGTGGGTTCCGTTTTGTTTTGATCATGTTTGTTTTTGTTCACCCTTTAACATACTATGTCACCGTCCAAGAATATAATCGTGCGAAGGGGTTTTACAGTCTGCATCTTAGAAATTTGAAATGCCCTCACCGTTAACATTAAATAAAAATGTTCGAACATCCCTGCAAACATGCTTTTCTCAAAGAACTAAATCAATATAGCCCATACGATTTAGTATTTGTTACAATATATATATATATATATATATATATATATATATATATATATATATATATATATATATATATATATATATATATATATATATATATATATA
>JAWQUT010000026.1:1802780-1817105 GCA_033807755.1 Ellobium chinense | reverse complement strand
GAAAGAAAGAAAGAAAGAAAGAAAGAAAGAAAGAAAAGAGAGAGAGACTGTGTGTGCATTTATGTGTGTTGAGGGCAGAGGAAAAAAGAAAGAGTGAGGGAGAAAAGAGAGAGAGAGAGAGAGAGAGGGAGGGAGGGAGTTAGAGAGTGCGGGTGACAAGCAATCTTTCACGAAATTAATTGTCTTCGCGTTGTCAGTCAACGCCTTGGGAATCTGGCTTGGCATCAGCTGCTAAGTTCTATTCCCATCTAAATTCTTTCGTTCCCACCTCCCATCATTATGCCATTGTGTTCGTTGAACAAGTGATACTAATAGACACATGATTTGAATATGATGAAAATGAATATGGTGTCTACAAGATAATGGGCGCACCACGTTGTCCAAAGATGGAACTTGATATACTCGATTTTTGTTCTTCTTTTTTTCTGGGTATCTGTTTGTGGAATTAAATCATTTTTTTTTGTAGAGTGGCAGACACGTATTTTTTAGTTCTAGAATGATGGTTGGCTTTAGATCAGAATGAAAGAAGCCTGGGGGATCTTTTTTTTTTGTGGCGGGGGGGCAACCAGCCTTTTTTTTGTCACGCTGGTCATGTGCATTTTCCCCTGGACGAGAGTGATTGTTTCCCCCTGCATTTTCCTCTGCATGATGTTGCAGCAAATTAAGTTGGAAAAAATTTATACTGTTAATAAGAACAATTTCATGATTTTTGTCAACAGTTTATGAAAAAGCGATTTTCCCCTTAGGTAGTGAAAATGGCATTTCGTAAAGCCGTCTTTCCCTACCGTAGGGGAAAATCCTTACACCTGGCAACACAGGCACCAGCAGAACGTTTGACTCATAGTGTGGAAGATCTAGGGTTCAAATCCCGCAAGCGGCGGGTTTCTCCTTGGGTATTTCTGGCAGTGTTTTAAAGGCATCCACTTTTTGGCGACATGGCGGGAGTTCAGGCTTCGCTTCTGATATAGCTGTAACTCTGCTGAAGAGGGATATTAAAACCTAACTCAAACAAACAAGCAAACAGCCTGAAGGGTTGTCTTGCAGATTGGGATTTACTCAGCTGTCGGAGTTACCGCTATCTTCTTGAGTTACAATGAATGAAGTATTGGAGCCGCGATGGTAGATCAAGTCATTCCACCACTCTGTATTTTCTCTATAAAAATCAATGCATAATGCAAGCTTTTTTAAAATGCCTCCCCGGAGGAGTTTGCGACTAATGAGAATCGACTGTGATATGATTTATGTGTCTCCTCTAATGGGTAATACGTGACGTGATTCAACCCTGATATAATCATTTCAGGCTAAGATATTCGATAACTTTTATCAGCACTCCGAAGAGCATTCAAAGTCATAGCCATTTCTCAGGCACCGGTCAATAGCGTCCGGATAACAGTTCTCATTATGTGTATATACAGCCTGGCTATCGAAAAGCAGGAACGGATAGAGGGAAAAAAGTGGGGGAGTTACCCTGTATTACTGACCCCCCACCCCCTCCCTTCGGATAAGAAAAAAAAGTGTAACTCTAGATTTCATAATATACAAGAATTAACATCTCATCTCTTTTTATATAGGATGAGATTTGTACATGGTGCTTAGAGCATTAATTAATAAAAAAATACGGGGAGAGAGGGAGTTCACGAGCACCCGGGACCCTAGTCCCGTCCTTAGGAGCCGCCAATGGGAGGAACAGAGGCAGAGTAAATGAATGCTTTTTCTCGAGGTGTCAAGAACACGAACATGGCGGAAATCAACGCCAAGCCTTTTGATATCTAGGCCAACAGTCAAGAACCTTTGATACTACGTCTAAAAGTGAAGATTGCGAGATAGGAAACACTCACCGTGGAGAGCGGAACAACAGAAGGTCATCAGACCAAAACACTCTTCGCACAAAAGTCGTTTTGACTCGTTGTAATTCTTGACACTCAAAGTGGGCTGGCCACACCTAGGTTATGATCCCAGGTATCCTGTTGCCATTTATATTATTTAGAGGGAACTGGAGTTTCAAATCCATAGTCTCTGCTGTTCTTTTTCGCCAGATGCCATGGTGTCATCAAACATCACATCGGAAGCCGCAACTTTACTATGTAACTCTGGTAGGCGACATTGTGTTGTTCATAATGCGTGGCCCTAAGCCAGTTCAGGGCATTGTCGACAGCAGCTTCTGCCAGCTCCTTCATGGTTTGTGAGCGTTTACGTCCATTTATTCTTAGCAGTTTCGGTAGGTCATAAACCGAGGCATTGACGTGGCCTTTTGCTTCCTTTCGACAGCCATGACTCGGAGCGATAGCGAGTCCAGGGTCATGACTTCTTGATCACGCGGTCTCACGCGAACAAGGTCGTCTTGCACTGTGAAAGAATAGCCGTCATTAACTCGCATCAAGCCTTAACTCAGTCCACGACTTAATCAATATCTTTTATATTTGTTTCTAAGACAGACACCCAAGACACTGTATATCTTCTCGTGACAGGACCTGCTAAATCGAATTCAATAAAAGATTTCCAACCAATCACCTCTCGACATTATCGACCGTGTCCTAACACCGTTTCCAGACACCTTTATGTGATGTTTCCCACATTGTTCCATCCTTTAGAGGTGGTGAGCGGCAAGAGAGTGGGTATCATAGGTGTCTCTGAGGGAGGGAGGGAAGAGGAGGAGGTAGAGGCTAGCATGATCTTCACACGCCTCCGTGCCGTCTGCCGCATTGCAAGGTCCGACACGGCACTGGCAGAAAGTTGCTCTGACTTTTATTGTGTGCAATTTCTTCACGATTCTTCTTGCAGTGCATGTGCAAACATTTGAATCTATAATTACTTCTACACCTACTTACCATGTCAAATGGGGAATTAAGCGTCGCTGGTTTTCCTTCCTAGAACAGACAATGCGAATTTCACCGTTTCTGACTGTCCTTCTCAGTCTTATCAAGAGTAAATTCCAATCGAAACTCTCTTGGACCTCAAAACCATCCTCCATATTCATCTTCAAAGCTTCTATGACACAAGGGCTCTTCTATGAGGAAAATGAGATCATGCAGCAGGTATTGAGACTATGCAGCGTTTCCTCAAAGTCACGTGACAAAGGAAATGCATCACAGTACTAATGTACAACTTTGCACTTCGGGGTGCAATCTTCAATGCCAAATCCAAAGAGCGCTGCAGCAGAGTTGAACATCAAGGCATGCTCAATAGATCAGGTTGCCTTATACATGTCTTAGTGTGAACTCTGCTTCCAACTCTCCTTGTTATGGTGAGTATCTAAATCACGTGACTACAAGCGGCCACACCCGGAAGCATTGCATAGATCTTATTCCGCACTGGACCCCGCCTGACCTTGAGACTGTTCTTTAAGTCTCTCATTCAAACTATTCCCTCCCCCTCCCCCTTCCCGCTCCACCCTTCCCAACAACAGAAATACGCTCCTATCCAGATCGTACTCTTCACTTCTTTGTCACAGTCCTTAAAGCTTCCCAGCTTACTTCACAACTTGGCTAATACCCTCCCCTGTTCTTGACCCAAACGTCTTGTCCTACGAAGGAAAATCTGTCCTGAATTGCCCTCGACATCAAACAGTACTGGAAAATAGGTCTGGCTAATAAGTAATCAGTTACCGAATTCTGCGATCGATCTTCTTTACCCGGACCAGTGGTTACCCCTGCTTGCACCCGATTCTTGTAATCGATTAGTCATCAGAGGAGATGCTGGTGAAGTAATCAAGTCTTATCAGAGAAACAGTAGATTGTGTCATGAAATATAAGCACAGATTATCTTATACACAGCCACCAGTTGATTTTGCCATGACAATAAATAAACATGGTGTCCCGCACAAGCGTATAGGACTCCTCTTTTCGTTCCAAGAACCGTCCTGATATCCGTACGACACGATTCTTGTCCTAGAAGACGAAGGGCTGTCACTGTAACTGTATGTCTCATCAACGTGGACTCAAGATACGAGATATGTAATTTTAGGACAATAACTAATGCATGCGACAAAAATTCTAGACTGTGTTTTGGAACGGCCTACTGGAAACTCACTTCAGAACTTTCCTTTGCCATCAAAGAAACACGCTGCACTCAGCTCCACCATGTTTTCACTCTTTTGGCACTCTTCCTATTTCGCAGGATGGCTTTCAACCTTCTGCGTACTCGACCTCTTCTCCTCCCTTGTTCTTTGACTACCTCAAACCCACTCTCCTTACTCTACAGACAAGAGAAGGAGATAGCGAACAACAGACACATTAAATTAGACAGACATGAGGACCTATACTAGTGATGGGCGATATCGATTATGCGTATCTTTACTTTCGATACTGTCCAAGAGCAGGCACTGAAGGATGTCCAAAAAGATCGAAAAGCCAAACCTGAACTCCTTATTAGAATCGAAAGAGAGTGGATATTTTAGATACTTAGAGAATGAAAGTATAGTCTAGTGATACCTAAAAGTTAAAAGCTCAGGTATCGGCCCGCGTGTAAGGACCTGACTCAGTGACACTCTTGGGCCACTCCGGCAAGGCGCACCTGGGTATGTTCTCAAGCTCCTTGTCTTCTAAACGGCCGGAGATCAAATTACTTTAGGACCTCATCATCTTGATTTTCATGTATTCGCACACACACACACACACACACACACACACACACACACACACACACGCACACGCACACACGCACGCACGCCTGACCCACAAAAATGTTGCAATGCCCCTGTCCCATTTTAGACTGTTTACAGTTACAATCATAGACACTTCGCCCATCTCATTTGAGTGAGTTTTTCAGAAAAAGCAAAAACCTGTTCTTGAGAAAGCAAGAAAATAGTGCCAATTTTAAACTTCATTGCTATCTTTCAAACAATGACTTTGTGATTTCCTTTGTCTGATATTTAATGGATTGATTTTGATTGTAGCAAACACTTAAACAGCCCAGTTTGGAAATTGCCTATTTCTGAGATAGGCAGTCTACCCATAACTGTGACGATATAGCAACGTTTATTCTGGAAGATAAAGATCTTTCAAACTCTGAGTTACGGATCGGTCCTGTCTTATGCCAGTTGCTATTTCTACACTGTAAACAGTTTTATGGTATATCTGTGCAAGAATATCTGTTTAAGACAGGAAACATTCATTATAGAAAGAGACACGCTGTGTGCTATTGCAAATTCAGGTTAGTGTAATACTGATAATTTTTTAAGGACACGTGACATCAACACATGTATCCATCACACCCCTAAATAAAGAGCTTTTAGCCTTTTCTAAGGCTGTTTCCATCATTTTTCAGAATCAAGAATGTGAAGATTCCGTGGATTGGGACTTGTAGCTCTAGGCTAGGAAGCACCAAAGAAGTGAGGCGACAGTAAATAGTGCCTTGGTAGTAATGGGAAAATGTGGGTTCGTAGACTCCACTGGGCCCAGGGAAGAGAGAGAGGGGGAGGATTTCAGGAGGNGGGGGGGGGGGGGCGAATAAGAGGAGGAAGAGAAAAAGAAGTTGGTGGAAGAGGAGAAAGATGAAGAAGAGGACGATAAAGAAGAAGAAGAGGAGGAGGAGGAGGAGGAGGAGGAGGAGAACGCACGATAGTTAGGGCACATCACAACAGTCTGAACCGGTCTCATGGCTTTCGTGTATTTATACATCTAGACTATCAATCTCTTTGTAGCTACCTTAACAAGCGTAATTCGTTACGGAACGGGGAAGGTCCATTCCTGTTAATTAGGATTCATGTGAAATAGCATCTCTCTCACACTGTCATCACCTCACTATACTAATAGCACGGCTAGGGCACCTGACGTGATGCCGAGGATGGGCGGGCAAGGGATGGAACTGTGTGGCGGCCTCTGTCCTCAGACATATCGAAGCTGTCAACGGTTATCCCCCTTTAGCCGGGAGCTGTCAGAAATACGTCACAAGCAGTTCGCTTTAGCGGTCTTGGGGGGGAAGGGGGGGTGTCGAGAGTAGATGTAGGTCAGGGGTAACAACCAGGTGGGGCGTGTGTCAGGTCATCGGCGTTTAGAGTAATGGGTAAGAGGACGTCATAATGCTCTCTCTCTCTCTCTCTTGCCGTGCAAAAAGTACGAAGTCATTTGAAACAGACTTCCTTCCATGACCCCAACGTATCGATTTATCTGTTGTGAGTATGCGTACATCTTTCGTTCTAAACGTCAGGGCCAGTGTGTCTTCTGTCACACAGTATGTCAGGAGACAATGCATTACCATCATCCATCCGCTCATCCCTTCATCCATCCATCCATCCATCTGCTTGCTAGCCCATCCATCCATCCATCCATCCATCGAACCATCCATCCATCCATCCATCCATCCATCTGCTTGTTAGCCCATCCATCCATCCATCCATCCATCCATCCATCCATCCC
Organism: Ellobium chinense; assembly: GCA_033807755.1. Taxonomy (NCBI): domain Eukaryota; kingdom Metazoa; phylum Mollusca; class Gastropoda; order Ellobiida; family Ellobiidae; genus Ellobium; species Ellobium chinense. Next base: position 1,810,749 of record JAWQUT010000026.1, on the reverse strand, counting down.
CTGCTCATCCGCCTGCCTGGCCGGCCATCCATCCATCCATCCATCCATCCATCCATCCATCCCCTGCTCATCCGCCTGCCCGGCCGGCCATCCATCCATCCATCCATCCATCCATCCATCCATCCATCCATCTCCGAACCATGCCTTCTTCATTATGTACTCCTTTCTCTCACTTCTCCATCTCCAACTGTCCCCCTACTGAGACATGTTCCTGTCATCTTAATGCGATTGCCAGGACTTATCCGACCTTGTCTGGCACTTCTATAGTCTGATGACCTGTCCATCAGTCTGTCACTCTGTCTGTCTACCGTTCCGTTCATCTTCTCACCTTCTTATCTTTTCTGGGACCGTCCTCAGTAACTCGGTCAGACACTGGGGGCTTTCTAAGGACGCCGGCGATCTCGTAAAATAAACACGAAATAACAATTAGGTTGTGACTGGGATAAGTGGGCATAGAGGGCAATAACAAACAAGAATGGCACGATCCAGAAATAGTTTTACTGTTGCCCGTCATTGCATGCAGGAGAAGCAGCAGCTGCTGCAGCAAGATCAGACCCATTACCACCATCACCATCACCACCACTAGAATCATCATAATCAACAACAACAACAACAACAACAACAACAACAACAACATCACCGCCGCCACCGTCACCACTCGCCACTGAGTACCACCACTACCACCACCAACAACAACGACAACAACACCATCAACACTACCACCTCTTGATAAAGGGATTTATAACATCAAAAAGTTCCATTCAAAGTAGCGAAGGTAACAAATCAAAAGTTGTACATTAATTCTTAAAATACTCGGACTGCAATGAAGATATTATAAAATGTTAACGAAATTTCGGACCAAATAGTTATGAACTTTCATCAAACTAAACACGTACATCAGCCAACATCACAATCACCACCACCACTACCCCCACCACCACTACTAATACCAACATTCATAATGATTACCACACTGCCACTACCACAACCAGCAGTCACAACTGCTACAACAACATGAACAAATACAGCACCAACAAAAAAGTTGCAAAATCAGTACAAGGAATTTGAGCAGTCATATCATAGTCAGTGCTGATAAAGACTTCTGAATTTTGATACTCGTAACCAGTTGCTACTCAGTTCTTGAAGAATCATCATGTTATTAAAAAAAAAAAAAGCTTTTTTTTGTATGCAGCCGTGTAAGTTTTATTTCTCAACCGATTTTGCTCAGATTTGCTGTGTGAGTCACACATTTTGTGCAGATGGTCCTTTTTTGGTCAGTGATGGTTCATCTTCTGCCCCCGAATTTATACAAAATGGATTTTCCCAGCTCCGAGTGACCGGCTTCATATTTTAACTCTGACATCCATATGCGCATGACGACATTTCTTTTTGCGTAGGCTATTGCCGCCAACTTAGCGTCCTCGAATATGGCGGGCTTTTAAGGAGGCTGGAGCCAAGGAAAGTCGTTTAGCATGTTATATATTTTCTCAGTTTAACAGGTAGGTTTACATACAATGACGTGTTTGAGCATAATAAATGATAAAAGAGTAGCAGTGTGAATGCTGCAGTAGCAGTTTGGTCGTTTGCTTCACACAATAATCCCGCAAATTTGCGGGTGCTTTGACAGCTTTTCTTTGTACGCAGCCGTGTGAGTTTATTTCTCAACTGATTTTGCTCAAATTTGCTATGTGAATCACAAATTCTGTGCAGATGGTCCTTTTTAGGTCAGTGATGGTTCATCTTCTGCCCCCGAATTTATACAAAATGGATTTTCCTACATCCGAGTGACCGGCTTCACTTTTGAACTCTGACATCCATATGCGCATGACGTCATTTCTTTTTGCGGAGCCTATTGTGGTGTCTGCAGCCAACTTAGCGTCTTGAGGCCAAATTCCTCGAATATGGCCGGTTTTTAATAGGTTGGCGCCAATAAAAGTCGTTTGGCGTGTTATATATTTTCTCAGTTTAACCGATATGTTTACCTACTAGGACGTGTTTGAGGTTAATAAACAATAAAAGAGAAGTAGTGAAAATGCTGGATAGCAGTTTGGTCGTTTGCTTCACACAGAAACCTAGCAAATTTGCGGGTGCTTTGACTAGTATTACAAAATTAAGTAATCAGTGGCCGTATGAATAACCCTACGCAGTGCGGTAACTACGGAAACTCACAAAACATTAGTAGTGTTCACTGTAGTTAACGTAACACGTTAAGTAACGTATGGATTATGCATAACGCCACTTATCTTTTTCTTGCGCCACAGGATTTGGATAAAGTTATAATATTTAGTCTATACATTTTTTTCAGAGTCCGTATTTCTTGGTCTTATTCGTGTGTGATGTTTGTGTACTGAAACGCGTTTTTCCAAAACTCAGTAAGTGAACTTAGAATGCGTTTCAACTAAAGGGAAATAATGTGAAGGCTTATTGCTTTCCTTAGTTATACTGCCGGTTCCGATTAATCGATAGCAGTCCGGATAATCGCAGCTTATGCTTTATGCAGAGGAATTTTCACATAACGAAGTCTGGCATTTTTATACATAAATGTCACTGGATAATGGCAACCCAATTTAATGGCAACTTTTTCCAGATTCCCAAGGAGTAGCGATATAGCGAATTCGACTTTAAATGTCATAAACTACTAAGCTCAGATTTGTTTTAAACAGATTAAACAAGCATTGCATCTCTATAATATAAACTACTAACTCATGTTTCAGCCAAAGTGTACTTACAGATTTTTGAGAAAAACATAAAACCCGCTCCTCAATCAATGGCATAAGTGACTTTAAATAATATGATTTCATACTGTATGTTTAGAAAATGGGTCATAATGTATCAGGTATTCGTTTCTGCCTCGATATTACTATAATCTCGACTTACTCAAGAGCAAATTTAGTAAATGCGTAACACTGGAAGAAAAATTAAAAAAAAAACTGAGTTGTGAAGACGCCATTCATTATCAAGGGACACAATCCTTGAAAATAAAAACACTCAGTTAGGAGCATTCACTCCCTTGCTCTGATAAGGTCTTGGACACCTATTGTTTTTTCTTCTGTTGGCCCTGTTAATATTTTGTGTTATTCTACATATACCACTGTGGTTTGTGGAAATTTTTTCCATGGATGTTAAAGTACTTCTATTGCTCGATCTTTTAACGGGAAGAAAAAGAGGGGTCAACACCCAGAATTTTTCACAAATGTCTTTCGAAAAGATCACCTCAAATTCTGATTTGGTCCCCAATTTTTCATTTGGCTGGTTTTGACCGCGTGCGAATACATAGGCCTACACATTTTATTTTTTTATCTAGAAAGCTCAAATTGTACCTGACACTTTAAAATCGGATGCTTTATTTACACCACAGGTCATTTTACATATTTCTACACCCTAACACTGTCTGGCAGGGCCCCCGAAAAGGGGGATTTTATATATTAGCGGATTAACTGGGTTGTACACAATGAGTGATTTGCCCTTCTAATAGGTGTCACAAACCATAAACGCTGAGGAAGAAGCTGGATTGTGTCGTTTTTATGACCACCGCCAGCAACGGAGAAAACTAACTGTAAGAAGTCATATTTACCTGAGACAATCCGCATACTGCACATAATGTCTAGATAGCCATGTATAAGAGATACCTTTCCCCATTGCTGCAAATCGTTCAGACTGATTGATTTGTATGTGGCTGTAATTATAGTTCCCTAGAGCCGTTGCCCTGTTCCGAGACTTTTAAAACCCCTAAAATAATTTCTGTAGACGAAGAACATCAGGGATGTGATCAGTTCTCCAATGAAAAGCCTCTATCTACTCAGCTGTTGAAAAAAAAGATATCAAGGGAATTAATCGCATCATAATTTACCAGGTTATCCTAGTGCAGAGTTATCGTCACTGCGTCTTGTTCTCTCTGCCATCATTTGAATTCGCATTTATAACCAAACATGATTCCCGGTGTGAAATTTAAGACGTGGTAAACATACCCTCTTGTCTTGTATAGATCTATATAATGTTTATTGCCATAACATCCTTATTCTTTCTAACCCACTTCGTTAGTCTGTTAACACTGGCAATCATGGCATTAAACCGTGTTAACAATGCTCGTTGGTCTCACCAAGCAAAGGAATTATAAGCAGGGGAAAAAAATATGAGAGACGGATGAAGGGAAAACAAAAGAGGAAAAAAACAAATGGGCAACTCCGATTAATGGTAGCTCCTCGAGAGGATGAAATATACTGTGATTAAAATGAGTGCAGTTCTCTAAAAGTGTTATATTTATAGAAATAATATAACATAATTTGCAGAAAATTAAGCGGAACTTGGCAGTTATCCAGATTCCGTTGAAGCTCAACTGTATTAGATTACGTATAGCAAGGATTGATCATGCAGCCTACACCCACTCAAAACAACCCTTTAAACTGTCCTGTATTGTTTAATGGCAAGGGAGAAGTGGATTTTCATTTTGCGAAGACTTTTTTTTTCCGGAACCATTTATCTCAGCTTTACCCACATGAGCCATCTGTGGTGATGAAGGCTCGACAGACTGAGGAGATTTTTTTTTCAGATAATGTAAAGGGGAGGGGAGCTGGGGAGGAGAATGACGGTCTTGTAATTTACACGCACAAGAGTTCGCTAGCTAAAGCTAGACGGTCGTAATATGATGCTATAATAATGATAGTGTAATTGCACATCTGTGTCAACAAAAGTTTGAGGGACCATCCGTTTTTACATTACAGAAAGGATTGAATGATTCAATGCCCATTCAATGTAGTGTTAATTTTGGACCAGTCGTTTAAATGGGTTTAATTGAGGCAGCGCGCGCACGATACTAACAGTAAGTATCGATACCTTGTTACATCATGGCAGTGTTATACTCTCTATTATCCCTTTCTTTTTCGGTATCGATTCTAGCGTCATTGCCTCGGGGCAGTATCGGGATGGTGCTCATTCATCATTATCCCTGTGATGCACAAAACAATGAAAATGCCATGGTTCAGAACACCCGTATTTTAAAGAGATGGAGCCGTTTCCGCCAATTATTGAGTTATTTGCTGGGAGCCGCCATGACAGCACAGTCAGCTAGTGACGTCAGCCGGGGTAACGCCATTATGTAGGTCAACGAGTCGGCTGTAATGAAGGGGGGTGCCGATCACTTCATCAGCGTGACAGCTATTTTACTCATTAGCGAAGGCGTATACTGTGTTGGGGTGCAGGCTTCAAGCGTATGCAGATTTAAGCAAGATTTATATAGGCTGTTTTGGAGAGGAAGAAAAATACTACAAATTAATTTGTGCAAGGATAGATGGTCAGTGTGTGATATTTTCTATGTACACATTACTATTGTAGGCTAGACAGTGTCTAGTGGACACATAGATGAGGCACAAATAGGATAGGACAACAGAGAGAATGAAGATCATTAGCAAGGAAGGAGAGAGGGGTATTCCTTAAAAAAAAAAAATACTTGTAGTTAGAAATAAGCTTAGTTAACAAAAGAGATCATCAGACTTAAGAAAACTAAAAAGAAGCAAACATCAGAGTTTTAAAAAAGCATTTACAGGACAGATTGTACTTTAAAAACACACACACACACACACACACACACACACACACACACACACACACACACACACACTATACTGTAAACAGTCTTCACTGTTTGTTTATATGTACCTATACTGCATCATAACATCCCATCCCATCCCAGCTGACTTCTACCACTTTACCTTGCCTTCTCAACAATCGCTGCCAGTGTTTAAAGCACTTGAGATGCGCCCCTGTTGATGAAGCAGTGAGTGATTCATCTATCATCGTACCTCTATTTTGGATGGAGAGTCATGGGCGTCTCTCTCCTTACCTGAGAGCTGGGGGAATATATAACGGTGGAAATATAGTTTTGCTATACAGAGTTGTTAAAGTATTGTTTATGCTTAATGCATTTCCTCTCTCTGTAAATTACCTCATTGCCTTTATGGGAGCATCCGCACTATAGATCCTACCATTTTACTTAGCGTGGCATTGACCTGCTTTCCAACCTCACCCCTTCTCACACCGTTTCTACCTTACATGCCTTGCTGACTCATTGCAAGACTCTTCTGTCATTCAGGTGCGTGTATGCGTATATGTATACCTGTGTACATATTGTCAGTTTGTTTGTGCGCGTGTGTTTTTGTAAGATATGCACACATACATGTATGTGTGTGTGTATTTGTTTGGGTGTGTGTGTGTGTGTGTGTGTGCGTGCGTGTGTGTGTGTGTGTGTGTATGTGCGTGTGTGTGTGTGTGTGCGTGCGTGCGCGCGCGCGCACCTCTCTCGTAAAACCCTAACTGAAACTCCTACCTTGAAACTTGAAATCCTGTGGCAGCGCCTTTGTACCATCTTTGTTTACTCCTTGTCTTTACTATGTCTTCGAGGCACTCTAAATGAAATTCCAGGTCCAAAATCTCTTCCTTCAGGCATCACCCCCACCATCCCCTTCCGACCCTAACCTCTCATTTGTATGTATACGCCTTTGAGATTGCCTATTACCGGCCAGCGGAACTTCCTGGAAGGAGTAATGCCGCTACTGCCTCAAATTAAAACCCCCCAAAAACAAAAAAGAACAGTGATTTTATGAAAAAAACTCACCGATGCACACCGGTTATTGCGAATCCCCAAGCCGGAAATAAGAACACACTGTGTTATTATTAGAGGAACCATGATTTAATATCGCCCTAGAGCTAGAGCCTGCCTGGTTTGGAATTTCTCCCCTGCCTTTTTCTCTTTCTGTAGCATTTTTTATTCGGTTGGATTGGATGTCGTTCACATTATGGAGTCTTATTCCGGATTGTGTTTTAATTTGGCACACAGTTAAAAACTTGTGGTGGTGTGTTGTGAAAGATGTTCCGACAGTATGTGCCGTGTTTGTGCGAGGTGGATTTCCTAACAGTTTAATTTCCTGGATTTTAGATATTTGCAGGTACCTAACAGTATTGGTGATTGTCAGTGAGGTATGAGCAGGAATATGGGTCATAGTTTTTGTATCTATATTGCAAGGTTGTCAACAAGAAGCACCACAATACTACCACCATACTCATCACCACCACTATACCACCACTACCAACAACAGCAACAGCAGCAGCAGCAGGTATACCAGCAACAACAACAACAACAACAACAACAACAACAATAATAATAACAACGACAACAACAACAACAACAACAACAACAACAACATTAACGACAGCAAAACCACTACTGTCACCATTAACAACAACGGCAGCAACAACAACAACAACAACAACAGACACCAACACTTATTACCATAACTGTAACAACAGAACCGTTATAAATACAACGAGCAGCAGCAACGAGAGCAAAAACAGTAGCAGCAGCAGCCGCAACAACTTCTCATGTAGGACACTGCTAACAAACACAAAACATGCTTTTCTTAAAGCCTGCCCGAGGTATGAAAGGAGAGGAGAGGAGAGGCATAATGGGGCTCTTCCCTAATTTGAAATCAGTCGAACACTTCACATCCGAGCACTGCTTTGCGGAATTTCACGAGAGAAACAATTCATAATGCATGTAAAAACTTTACAGATTGCTAGTTTATTGTGGATCCGAACATTACAGTAAAGAAACTGACATAAAAACATCTAACATTTCCGTGTGTCCATGCCATAATGTAGGTGGCTAGATGAATTATTGTCATCATTATATACAGTTTATAGGCCATCTATTCTTCCAATTTATGTATGCTCATTTGTAAGTAGAGTACCTGAGCTTAATAATGTTATTGTTATTACTGTTATTATCATTGAAATATGAAAGTAAATGATCGGAATCAAGACCGTGTTTACAGCCAATTATAGGCTTGGCGAGCCTGCCGATGATAACGATCAGATGATGCAGCTTTGAGACATTTGTAGATAAAATAAGTTCATAAAAGATCATTAATTTTATTCCATAATAGGACATTAGGCCTATGAAGTCTGTTTCTCTCCC
>JAWQUT010000026.1:1771272-1794894 GCA_033807755.1 Ellobium chinense | reverse complement strand
AGAGAGAGAGAGAGAGAGAGAGAGAGAGAGAGAGAGAGAGAGAACTAGGTATCCACGAGTAATCTGACAGTAGAAGGCAAGTGCAGCAAACAACCTGGAGGTTGGGGAAGGGAAAGGGGAACTTTCTCTGGGGGAATGTCAAGGTTGGTTGGCATTCGCGGAGGGATGAATGCTAACCAGAAATCGTGACTGGCGACAGAACGTCAGCCCATGCAGTGTTACCACCAGTTTACACAAGTTCTGTAACGCCACTAGTATAGAAACACTCCTGTTAGAGAGCTTTTATTTCCAAGTTTGGATACAGAGAGATATGGCAGAGGTACGCATGTTCATGTCGTGTTACGGTCGTATTGCACGTGACGACTTGGTGATTAGAGAAGTTTAGAGATCTAAAACGTATCGTTCAGAATAATCATAGCGCCAGGAAGTGCCTTGTGCGCATGCCTACCTTTGTAATAACTCACTACAAAAGATCCAAATTTCTGAAGTAAAGCTCCCTATTGTTAGCCGCGCCGTTATATTATATTAGTTGGTGAGAACAAACACTCCTTGTTAGCAGTTGATAACGGACCCTGCACTGCATGTTGATTATCTGTCATCTCAAGCCATTGGAGCAATAGGATATCATACTGTAGGTCTAATAGTTATTCGACATCGGATTTTCATTGGATATAGCCAGGGCAAGGAAAAAAACAACGTAAATCGAAAATAATCCATTACCGCGATAGATAAACCTGTAGACTAGCAATTGCTTACAATAAATAAGAGTTTATGAAACATGTTATGATGTGCAAATGCTGCCTGATAATACAGTTTGTTCCGCCAAAGCGCAATGCCACGGTGGCATTGGAAAAAAAAATTCAGTTCACCAGATGATGCCATTAAGCCATCTGTTTTCCAGTTTAATTAAGAAAAAGGGCCTACCGGATTCACCTCTCAGAAAATTACTACATTGCCATTAAGCAAAAATTGCGATTAAGTTGATTGCGATTTTTGCGATTAATAATACATGTTCATTGTCACTCCGTTGCTTAAAGCAGGTGTGCGATAGGGTGGCTAGAGCAAACACTATAATTATTATACGGTCGCAGGTGGATGGTCTGTCACCTAGCGGAAAAGATCCAATAAATAAGGGCAGGTACGTTTGCATAACAGGTAACAAATCAATAACCAAGTTATGGGCACAATTGTTAGGTGGCCCATTTAAAAATGTTAGGTATTAAAAAGCCAGCAGTGTGCTGTGTATTTCGAACGTGCCATTTTCATGGAAATATTAGTTTTTAATGGATTTAGTAAAAAGTGGTGCTATAATTCTGACAGCTGTGTTACGTTGGTGGTGATGATTAGCTCTTGCCAGTGTGTGCTCACACAGAGGGATTCGGTGAACATGTAATAGGGCTCACGTTTGCACTCAGCGTTTTGTGTTGTGAAGGTGCTGGCGAAGCCAGTGAAGATGGCATTGTATTAAAGTGTATTCACCCCGCTTTTATACTGATGGCCCAAAATAATTTGGTGTCTTTTGTAGTAGGTCTGTGCTAAATCTTGCACTTGACCGTACTTCTTTACAGTGTGCATGTAATAGGGTATATGATTGCACCCAGCGTTTGTAGGCTGATGCAGTGAAGATGACATTATATTAAAATGTATTCGCCAGCTTTATTACTCATAGCCAAACATGTTTCAGTGCCTGCAGGCAACTAGGTCTGTGCTAGACATCACATCTAACCATACACTGCTGTGGCACAGTCTGCAACGTAAAAGAGACCAGCCTTTGCGAGCAGTACCTACTGCCTTAACATTCTTTGGATCTCTGTTGTCTTATTGAGATGCTAAGTGTGATCTTTTTTTTTCTTCTGCACACATTGTTTGTAAACTTGGGAACCGAGATAAACTGGGAAGGAATTCCATTAGAAATCTTTCAGCACTTATCTGTCATTCCTAGTTCTTTTTTTGTTTTCTTTCAAAATTTGGATTTGTTCGGCTCTACCCCAGCAAGAAAGAGTAGGCGGATTACAAACTTACCTGCATACAAATGACACCCAGATTATCGTATCGTGGTGGTAAATTCATATTAATAATGATCTTTAGTTGTGTGCTTCAAACCGTGAATTATTGCTACCGCCCATAGGGTAGGCTTGAATAGAGAAGGTACGGTTTTTATGAAATGTAGTCTTCCATATAGACAGTGCTTAATTAATGTGATACTGTTGCACTGCCTATGCTAGTGTCAACAAATCTTTATAAGGGCTTCATATCAGGATAAGGATATAACTTCTGCATCAGATGAAGTATTCTACTGGAAACAAGAATTTTTCAATGGATTTGAGGCGGATATAGTACAGTATATCTAGCGAAAATGGCTGAGAAGATATTTGGCAGGTAAGGATAAATACTTCATTGATCATTATCACCTGTATCGCCTTTGTAATCATCTTCAAAAGCATCGTCATTATTTTCAAGCAATAGATATTTAAGCGAGGATGTTCATCATCATTATCATTATTAACATCATCATCGTCATCCTTGATAACTTATAAAACAACACTTCTTTAGCAAATATTATCATTTTGTGAATGAATACACGTTTCATTGCAACGAACAGACTGTATTGTGACAGATGTTCTAACGGGGAGGAGATCTGAGGAGAGGTGAGGTGAGGGGGCGGTCAACGATTTTAGCAATAGTAGCACTTAGCACATAATTTTTCATGACACACTGGCATTCGCACCGGGGAACAACGCAATAACTGTCAATGCGTAAGCTACAAACACGTGTGATCTGTATGTTAACACTCCAACTCTGTATTTGCCTTTCTTATATCCCATTCAGTGTAGTATCGCCTTTGGAGTGGCACAGATATTGTAGCAATGAAAGATCGGGAATGCCAAAGTAAAAAAGTATATTCGGATCCATTTATATGCATTTCCGATAATCACAACTTGGGCTTAATCGTAAGATCTTCCACTTACCGAAATCATGTAATTCTGTATAAAAGTATCTATAATAGTAATTCCTTATATTCGAAACTGTTTTTCATGCCCCCGAGGAGAAGCAGTTGAGAGAGGTTGTTGACTGTAATAGAGGCACACAGTATTAGCTGTCTCTTTGACAGCAATAATCAATAGTTAGCTGAGATAAATATTATTGTTGCCAAAGTTTGGTTTTTTTTGTTGTTGTTCTTCCGTCATTTTTAGTGAGAGCAGAAGAAAAGGGAAGAAAGGTGAATAATGAAACTACGTTATTGGATATTTGGAAGTGTTCAGGCCCCGGGTATGACGCACACTGAAAGTAAAGGGGCGCACCTTTTCTCGGCAATCCGCTATGTAAAAGCACTTATCACAAGAATTATTGGTTTTCGTTTTTTTTTTGTTCTTTTGCCTTGTAATCAGGGGCGTGCATCATGGGGAATGCTTCTCCTCCCACCCCTTCTGAGGAATAATAATAAAACGATATTGGTACGAAGATGCTGACCGTCACACTCATTCAAATTTGCCTACATTTTTTTTTTGGATGATCTGAGTCGTTTATTTTACTGTAATCTTCCATTTATCATCTTTTACCTATTAAAACAAATGTAGACTTTTGACTCGTTATTATATCCCAATTTTGCCAGCTAAACCACATCTGCCTGCCTCATTGTTTTGCCTTGAGCAACAGGTTGACAATGCTAAATTTCAAATCTTTAAAAAATGACTTAAGCAAGAGTGGAATGAGCGTGTCGTTATATTGCCTCTCTTATCCCTCATCCTTAAAGAGGTCTAACGATCGATACCCTCTCCCCTATCCCATCTCTCCTCCCTCCCCCTCCCCCACTCTCCCCAGACACACATCTTTTTCTCAATATCTGATCCTAAGCGACGCCTACGATTATTAGGTGCAATGTAATAACCTTACAGAGAACCTTTTGTTATCAGCAGGAAGAGACAGGCCAGTCGTTTAGCCAAGGAAGTATGAACGATTATCACCAGCGATATTTGCAATGCAAATCACTAAAAAGAGTCACAAGAACTCCCATTTTGTTGTTGCTGGCATGTACGAAGACCCTGACCGTGCTGCTTAAGAACACAATGTTTCATTGTTCTTGAGCGTGCAGTGGCAATAGCTTTTCACGGACAAGGTAACGCCTGTAGGCATTTTCGTCTGGCCGGTAAAGTTAATGGTCTTTATAGAGGTTATGGTGACATTTGGCAGGAGGCCGGCATGTCATTTTGAAATGAAGCCAAGTACATGCCAAAAAAGCAGAAAAATGCTGAACATGCGATCGAGTAACTGACCGAGTTATAAACAGAACTTTTTGCCACTGATCGGTTATGGTGGACCGATATCTGAATGTTTAGATATCTCGATACTTCGTCTTCATGCTCTTAAGTATCAAACTATTGACTGTCTCACTATTCTGATACTCAGTGCAAACCAGTTATTTCAATACTTTTCGATACTTTTGATCTCTCCAGCAGTCTAGGTCATACAAACTGTCGCCTCTTCAACTGAAAGTAATAAAATGATATGGAAACCAGAGAGCTTGAGGTTTGATTATACTGACATCGAAAGTTTCGATAGTCACTTGCCACTGGTGATCGATTTTGCAGATGTCTAGTCGGTGTTCTCGAAAACAGAAGATTAAGAAAAGATATTACTTCCTGTAGAGGAAACATAATTTCAGCAACAATAAAAATTGTCTTCGGACTTTTCTGTTCGCCATTTTTTCCCCCTTTAACCAAATCAAGTTTTGTTGGTATGATGTGAAAGCCTGATGTGTGTTCTTCATTTAGTATGTCCGCTTGAGAGGCTGCATTATTCTGGCCCAAATTATAGTTGTTTGAAGCGGTAGGGCGTCATCACCATAATATTATCATTAATATTAACAACAACAACAACAATAGATTGCCACATCCCCTGGGCAGGCTGTTGGCGCGTAAACATTATGTACATTATTATCAATATTAACAACAACAACAACAACAACAACAACAACAACAACAACAACAACAACAACAACAACAGATTGCCACATCGCCTGGGCAGGCTCTTGGTGCGTAAACATTATGTACATTATATTTACGTACAATGTAAAAGCAAACTTGAGAAGATCATGAATAAAGAACAAGTTTGCATTGATACAAGTCAGTTAATCTGCCTCACAAAAAGTCAGATTAAACCACAATTACTATCCATTTCCCCACAAAATTAATAGTTTTGTATACAGAAATGATCTTACTGTCTAGTTTCCCCATAAAGAAAAAAATTGATACCAGATGTCCCAAATCACCTTCAGTTCCTTATATATAAATCCCAGTTCCTTGTGCTGCTACATAATGTTACGCTCGTTCCACATCCGCCTAAGTCTTTTTTTTTTTTTTAAGGTTTCGAAAAATTTAGCGGTCTCAACCTGTTGCTGAAAACAAAACATTGAGGCAGATGTGGTATGGCTTGTAAAATTGGGATATAGAAACGAGTCAAAACTCTACATTCTTTTAATAGGAAAAAGAATGATTTACAGTAAGTGGAAGATTATAGTAACATAAACAACTCATATCATCAAAACAGTGACTTAGACTAGTGTGGAATGAGCGTGACGATAAGCTTCATTATGTTAGGCCGCAAGACAATTCCAGTTCAGATCAAGAATTTTTAGAATGTTAAGGGGATACTGTACACTCAGTGATGGCCGCCAATGGTCGATCTGGTAGTATGTTTGCTATCAGGCTGAGGATTAATTAGAAAAAAGCAAACTGATGACGTCGCTCTGTCCGCTAGAGGAGTCGGTCCGTGGATTAGTAAGAGGACATTTTCGAAATGATCCAAGATTTGATTCAGTCTCTAAAAGTACATACATATGAATAACTTAGAAATCTATAATGAATGGTGAAAGAAAGTACAACCTTAAATTCAGAGAATTGTTCTTAATGTTAAAAGTCATGTACATAGAACCATCTGTTCTTAGCTTTACTGGAATATAAAGTACATGAACGATAATATTGTAGATAAGAGACTCTTACTCAGAGAGCGAGGCAACAGAAGATCTTCAGGAGAAGATACCACCGTCTAGCAATGGTTTCGGCCCTGCGACTTCCTGACACTCTTGTTATTGTTGAATATAAAGCACATAAACGATAAACCTGTTTGTTATTGTTGCGCTGCACCCTGTTATCCACGCTTTTAAGCTTATTGCCTAGGGTGTCAGAGTAAAAACCCTTAAGATTCAATTCAGACTGACATGAAATAATGTTAAGGAATCATTATCTAGTTTTCGTCACCTGAACATAGCCAGACAAATTCAGAAGCAAATTAAGAAAAAGCGACAGCAAGATAAACACAAGATACACATTTCCACTCTTATTATACAAATCGTGTTCTTGACGTTACAGCTTTAGAGGTCCGATACCCGACTTCCAAGGTATCGAGATATCCAACCTTCAAAGCTTAAGTATCCAGAGTGTGGGTTCTAAATTCGTTTGTGGAATTCAGCACAAAATAGATATTTCGATCCTTGTCAATTTTTTTTTCGATACTATCGATACTGCAGTGAAGACGGGCAATTCAGGTCAGACAAGCTCGAAAGTTTTTAACGGAAAGCCTGTATATCCACTTTTAAATGGAAGAATGTACGGTCTTTCAAAATAAATTCTACAACTGATGCCACTTATATCAAAAGTATCGAAATGACAAAGCTTGAGCATCGAAATTGCTTAGTATCGAAATTACTCAGAATTTATATTACCCACTACTACGTTAAAGTCGTTTTCCACAAATGAGATCAAAACACAATTTTGGATCATTCTGTTCAGAATTTTAGGTCGGTTCTTAAGACAGTATCAGAATTCATATAAAAGCTAAAACACTGAATGAATGAACAACCTTAACGAAGAATTTAAATCTCCATGAAGTAATAGAATGGTTCCATTCGATCTTGTTTATGCTATAAACCTCTTTTTTTTCCTGTGAAATACAATGTTATATTTATGTCAACAAGTATGATATTCGACTTCAGTTTTTACTTCCGCCTCCCCCTCCCCCACCCTCTTTTTTCCCTGCTCTTCCTACGGGCAAATTTACGAGAGCAAAGGAGCGAGAAATGGAGAAAGACAGGCCATTTTGCAGGACACGATTCTATTAACTGTTTCCCTTTTCGGCGCTTTAGCAAGCGCTAAACTGCTAGGTGTGGTTAAAAACTAGCTACATGGTATCACGAGATGTTTAGCTGAGATGTCACATGCAGACCTATTGCATCTATTCCCTGTTTCACGATTTAAATGCCCCTGAGAAAGCACAACGTGCATGTTGAATAGACTATATGTGTATATTGTGTGTGGGTGAATATGTGTGTGTGTGTGTGTGTGTGTGTGTGTGTGTGTGTGTGTGTGTGTGAATGCGTGTGTGTATGTGGGTGGGTGTAGGGTGTATATTATTATTATAATTATGTGTGTGCATCATCATGTGTGTATACATGTGTGTGTATCTCGTATGTTTGTGTGTGTGTCTGTGTGTGTGTGTGTGTGTGTGTGTGAGCGTGCACATGCTTACTTGCGTATGTATGTGCGTGTATGTATGTGTATACGCGTGTGCGTGATAATTATTGTTTTGAAATTATGCCACTGCGCTTTACCCGCAATGAACTCAGATTCATAGAACGATCAGAGTGCAAGAACGATTCAATAACCGCTATGAACTCAGTTTTTTAGAACAATCAGATTGCACAACCGATTCAACTATATATTTAGTAGAATAAAAATACAAGCTCACCAGGCCGTATGACTGGAATCCCTGTGAGTGACTAGGGTTTGAAGAGAAGCAATGCCATTTGGATGTAATTGTTTTTATGCTTAAATCCTCTAATTTCCTCTATCAACAGGTATCAAAATCCTTTGTCGCGAACAGTTGTATTCGAACCAAATATTATCATAACAAGTCATTCGATGTCGATATTGTTCGACATAACGCCTCTTAAATCCGAGTAAAAAGAGTATTCGAATCCAAAATGACAGTCCCACATTTTCGTTGACGTTAGAGGAAGTGTTTGTCGTTGGGAGAGAACTCGCACCTGAAAACAACAACAGTTAATGGCCCTTTTGTCTTCTGAGCATGGTCTTCTGTTCACTGCTGACGACCGCAGTGTGGCGACCAAACACTGTGTTTGGTGTGCGTCAGATTGGGTTAAACCTTTACAAACAAGGCACTTCCCCGAAAATCAACGAAAAGATACATGACGCTGTCGTTAAAAGTCTCATGTGTTATGTTGAGAAAAGTTGAGAAAAAAAATAAAGAAAAAAAAAGAGAGAAGTCGTGTTTACAGTTGTATCTTTTGTTAGGTCACCAAATATATTTGGTACTCATCTACAGAAGCACACACGAAAAACACGAACAAACAAACAAATAAACAAATAAGCAATCAAACAATAATTAACCATACAGACATGCAGACTTCCCACCCTTGCGATCAAAATTTAATGCTTCCGTCCCTGGAAGAAAACAAACAACGGATGAAGTGGCCGCTATTACAGCGCCAACTACAACAGTCATCACCACCACCATCAGCAGCACTAATTAGACACAATTTCTACAACTACACATAACATAGACTGTCCCAAACATTGGTTTATGATACAGGTATATATAAACGTTTAAGAACAGAAGAGTTTAGTATTGCTTTATAATACAGATATATATAAACGTTTAAGAACAGAAGGGTTTAATATTGCTTTTCGCTATAAAATCTCTAATTATTACTGTCACTCGCGAATGTCAACTTGACGTGAATTCAGTTAATGCTATTATGGCGGCATCTTTATTCGCGCGATTTGGGACTTGATATGGAAAGCTGCTAAAACATGTCATTATTAATAGGCCGAATAGCATGTTTTTTAGGTTCTTATACCATAAAGTGTTATAACTATCCTTTCCCCATCTCAGCACCCCTTTTACCGAACATTGTTGACGAGTATCTATCCCCATTTTCACCGGGCTTCCGTTTGGACTTCATCCGTGCTCATTGTTCCTGGCCTCGGGGTTGCCCAGAATCCCTTCCCCTGGGAGTTCCCCAGAGTTCCCTTTTCTCCCTAGTTGTGCCATTGCACAAATAACAGGGGCGGTGCTTAAGGTCGTGATGTAAATCCTTTCCAGGCGGCAGTTTAACGCATGTGTATGGAGAGACTTAACTTTTCTCCAAAAATGTACCTGTTTCTCACTTTTATGTCCAAGATCAACAAACCAGGAGACCTTGGCCACAAACAAATATTCCACCTGTTTTCATCCTAACCTGGGTAAACAAAAAGCATTTTCGCCCATAAAATATGTCATGGACTCTCAAACAAAAACTTTACCATCTTGGCCATGATAGACCATGAGAGTGAAACAGGTCCATCACTAAATCGCATAAAGAGAATAAGCTAGAGCGCTTTCGTCCTGAGAGAACCTTTGAAAACTGGGAACTGTTGACCTAGAAGGCGCCGGACGTCAACCCGCTAAACAAACCGATATAACGAACCGCTGCGCTCTTTGCATTTTGACCCGAACGTGAGCTTTGGAGGCAGATGGCAAACTGCGGCTCCCCCAATAGAGTAAACTTTTCGGTTATGGTATATCAACACTTGTGCAAAGATTTGTCCTCCCGAAATAGAATTGTTTTCTTTTTGCAACGCAGCCCTTCCAACCTGTTCGTATTTGCCCATGTCAACAATTTTGTTACGTTACCTTGCCTCAAGGTGGTCACTGTTTCTCATCGGCTTTGCGGGGTCTGTTCAGGATGTGAGAACGCAGTCCGTGGAGGTTGGTTATGGGAGTAGTTTCAAAATTCAAAGCTATTGCAACCGCATTAATTTATTTGTAAGTGTCACTGTCAGTTATTTCAAACAACAGAGTATGTGTTTTTGAAGTTGCAGTGAAACCTCATGAACATGCATTTCGTTAGACCGGCTCAGAAATTCGAGTTTGTGAAGTACCGGTATGCGTATTCACAATGTGAATTTGATGTATACATTTAAGACGAGGAACTGCAGTTTTCCAGCGGGTTCATGAATAGTTCAAATAATTGTCTTTGTTGTTATTAAGATTAAGTGCATCGAGTGGTTATTCAGTGTGACAATACGTGTCTCCAACTTCCGGTGAATATGCAGGGGTCGTTAACTCTTTAGCGCATTCGGTTTTAATGTAGAATGGATGAAAGGTGTGTATGACGGCCTAGGAGACATGAGACCGCCATCGACAGTGAAGTTGGGTCTATTCAGTTACTTAAGTTCACAACCTGCCGGTGATGGCAAAATGTTCTTCACAGAGAGGTGGTCATAAGGCTGGGTTGCATTGCAGTAGCTTATAGAAGGGGAACATTTTAGATATCTTGAAGCGGACATTCCTTGCCAATTTTTCAAATTTCAGAATTTTTATTTTTTTTGCTCATATCCCCCGAACCTTCCAGAGACAACAGAACACGACATGAATAGTTATGGAGACCTAGACTAGAGCATGTCCTTTTTGTATCTCTTCTGTTAAAAAAAACTGACTTCATAATATAAGGAAACAAAACCTTCTTGTCTAATACTGCGTTTATCCTTCTTTAAATAGGCATTTTTTTCTCCTGACTGGCTTGTATAACTTTTGTCTATTAAGCAGTGGTGCACCTTGATTGGTGCAACTTTTCACAGGACGATTGTTTTGCTGTTTGTTGTTCATACTGCTTTTCTTTGTGTATCTTTTGTTAGTATTGCCACCATCATTTCGGTTCCGTACGTTCAAATCGGTCCTAGGTGAAAGGAAACATAATAGGAAAACCGTATCGACACGTTTGGGTTAACGTTCTGACTGCTTGAACGCACACGGAAGATTTAATTTTCCAAGACCGGTTCATTATTGTGGTTCTGTTGCATGTCTAGAGCCCATTGAATGGGGTTCCAATTTTCTGCGTCCGTGGTATTCAATAGCAATGCTTGTTATTCTTTGGCAGTGCATTCCTGGCTGGAGGTAGAATTTTAATGTGATTAAGTGAATATGTTACCATTAGAAGATTGATCGAACATGCAAGGGACTTTTGATGTTGTGTCTGCCCGTATATTATTATACAGTTTACTGAGAACAGGAACGAATTCAGTGGATGTGCATACTGTTGGCTGTGCTTGCGAGATTTAAGTCTTATTAAACAGTACCGACCACTTTTTTTGTTATTCTTGGAAAAAGAAAACAGTTCCAGACATTTATTGCGAGTGACAGGTGAACCTCAAGTAATTTTGTTGCAGTGATCCAATTCATATTTTGGAGTTTGTGAGATATTTTAAGTCCGTTGGTAAGTTTTTTTGTTTCAATGGAAAATCAGATCCTCGGGACTGGAGCGTTACATAAAGTATAACAAGTTTAACGGAAAACTTAGTTTTAAAAAAAGTACATTAAAGCATCCATTAGGAAGATACAAACTCACAATTTGATGACACATTACAACAGAAACGATACAAGCGAACCGGATTAGACTTAGTTTTTTGATAAGGTCTACATAAAAGATTTCGTCACGATATCCAAAGAGGAACATTATCTTCTAAGTCCCACGTGACGTCACAATCACTACACCTTTGTCGAAGCACTTTATGAGCTTTTCAGAAAATGAGGAAAATAATTCTAATTTGGGACAACTTGCTCTACTGCGATAATAGTAGAGACCTGTGATATTACATAGGAAAGCACAGTAGTCCAATTTCGGTATTTTAAAAAAAAAATCTCTTCTGTGACTGTAACCAATTCATAATTTCAAAACCTTTGTAAAAACGACGACGGAAAGTAGCGGTGACAAAGGTGGCTTTTTTTTCTTCAGTGCATGTACTGGAATCTCTACATCGTGATGTGCTGCTGTAGTTGTAGTTTCAAATAGATAAAATATATTAAAGTAGGAAGAAATTGAACTTAGAAAAATATATACTGTAGCTCGCAGGTTTTTGTTTGTGTAACAAGGCTATACCCATTATTATTGAATTATCTGGAACACAAGACAAACACCCCATTTTACATATGGGCAGGCAGGCATCACACCAGCGGCGAAAGAATACCTAGCGCACCGAAAGGCATCATAGACGAATGCATTAGACTCGTGAAAAAGTTGGACGATTGGCGAATCGGGCGGATTGAAAAGAGCTATCGGAGATTGTATTTCGTTTCTATACACATTCTTTTTTTTAAAAAAGGGTAAAAAAAATAAAATACACTGATGTGTATAGTTACCTTTTGTGTATGTTTCTACGAATTTAGGTGAAAACCGCATGTTTTTACGTTACGTGTTTCTCAAGAAATCTGTGACACAAATTTGGCTGAAGCAAATGCATAATGTGTCATATTAAATTTCTACACAAGCAGTTTTGTAACCGATGAGAGAGCTGAGAGATGATCTTCATTACTCTACTTTGAAAACCTGCTAAAACATCTAAAGACATTAGGCGCGAACACGCCAAACCATTAGAGTTCTGCAGACCGGAGGGAAAATGCGTTCTCGCTAAGTCTAAAAAGACTCTTGAAATGTGATAAATAAATCACTAGGTGTTCCGTTATGAATTAACAGAGTGTGAAAAATAATATTTTGAATTGTGCATTTTTTTTGGAAAGGTGTGAGCCAGTCAGGTAACAATGCCAAGGCTGTTAGTGAAATTTTTAAGCCACAAACTGATCAGTCCTACGAAAATGACTTCTACTTTTCTTTGTCAAGAACGATACCACCACAAACCACTAGCACAGCGACTTCTGCAACAATACTACCACGAAAATCGTCAAAGCATCTTCATTGTTTTCACCACTGCCGCATTCACGACCACAAGCATCATCGGCACTATTCGGTACCACCATTGCAACAGCAACAACAGCAGCAGCGCCATCATAACCACCACTGCTGTCAACATCAGTATTACCACCACTATTACCACAATACCACAGTTGTCACCACTATCAACATCACCATCACTGCCACTAGCACAGTCAACATCACCTCTATCACCACAGCAACACCGTTTGTACGACACCATTACTACTACCGTTTCTTTCATCATGTCCAACACTGCCACCATCATCATCATCATCATCATCATCATCATCGTCACTATGGCTGTTATCACAATCACCACAATTTCACGCCTTTACTAACTGCACCCTTTTTGTCACTATCACCAGGACAACCACCAACATCATCATCACAACCACTATTACCTGCCCCACACCACTACAGTTCGTAGCAGACAGACAGACAGACAGACAGACCACCCTCTCCTTCCCACCCCTTCCCCATC
This sequence comes from Ellobium chinense, assembly GCA_033807755.1. Lineage (NCBI taxonomy): Eukaryota > Metazoa > Mollusca > Gastropoda > Ellobiida > Ellobiidae > Ellobium > Ellobium chinense. The sequence goes on along the minus strand of JAWQUT010000026.1, from coordinate 1,781,647 downwards.
ACACACACACACACACACACACACACACACACACACACACACACACACANTCTCTCTCTCTCTCTCTCTCTCACACACACACACACACACACACACACACACACACACACACACACACACACACACACACACACACACCTCTCTTTCCAGGCAACATCAGTCTGAACCGGCCAGTTGAAAGTATATAATATAACGCACTATCCAAACCTAGATCTAGATCATAACCAAGTTGTTTACGACTATGACCTAACATAACGCGCAACACACCACATGCCGGCCCACGGTCAGTCCGTCAACTAATCCATCAAATACAGCGGATCAATTTTTTTCAGCCACCTAATATATCCCCACACCATGACACCAGTGATTCATTTGGACGGTCCTACGTAAGGCTCCCGCCACGTAAATGCAAGCTGCTTAATCGTAAGTTTTGCATAATCGCAACATTTTCGGGATAATAGGATACTACGTATTCTTTTACTACAACCACTGGATAATTGCAACACAATTTTTTTTTTAAGACGGTCCTATGTAGGTGTTTTAGGTCTACCAAATAAACACGCCGCTTAATGGTAACTTTCACATAACAGCAATATTTTCTGGATTGCTTAGATGAAGGGTTAATTCCGATCAAGAATTTTATTGAGACTGTTGTTAAGATCTGGATTAAAGGATGATACAGTACACAATCCATAGATCTACCACAGTTTGCTCCAAAAGACTTCCATAGGGTAATTAAGAATAACAGAATACTTTATTTTCTCCAATAAATATGACTGGATATTCGAAACTTCTTTTTTTGGCAACTTTGTCCATGGTCTTGATTAAGAGGAGTCGACTGTGCTTTGCATTTGGTGCAAGACCAGGATAAGTGTAATGTCGCTCTCTGTGCGGTGTCCAACGCTCCAGTGTGACTAGGAAAAAAAAAAAGCCGTCTTTTAAAAAAAGTCATGAAATTTCTGAAATTATAAACTAATATACATCACGTAGTTCAAATCATACCTTACAAATCGTGACACCCCGCCCCGCAATTTTGTGTCATACACTCTTCACTTTCAGTGCTGGACTAGCTTAACTAACGTTCTTGCTCCAGGCGGTTTGATTGGATTTTGTTTTTTTTTTTCGATGACATTGAAGGGGGAACGCTGGGGTTTAGGATGAGGATGGGGGTGGAGATGGAGAGATGCAGAAACTGCGTAGTGAAATTACTCGTCAGTGATGATTATGGGAAATAGCTTCTAATTCGTCAAAACAGGAAAGTGTTTTACTGCATGTTTGAAATTGTTATCGCCGGTTCATTGACTTGTTGAAAGTGTCCTTTAATTCGATAAGGGGATATGAATTTAATAACACTGTTAATACAAAGTCTGTTACAGGGAGTGTACTGCTGTGGTGTATACGACTATGGATATAGTACTTTTATGTACTTTTTAATAATAACTTTTGTACTATCGGCCAGCGGACGGATAAGAGTTGAGATAGGTTAACTACAAAGCTGATTACAGAAAGTATACTTGTGTGATGTGTATTACCAATGGATACAGCACTATTATGACATGTTTGAATTTTATTTTTAAAACCTTCTGCCGCTTGTCTAACAGGTGCATACAGTAGTTAAGAGCCAAAGACAGTAACTTTTGTTTTAACGGCCAACCGGATGGATATGAGAAATATTAACTGCAAAGTTGGCTACAGAAAGTGTATTTCTGTGGCATTTATTATCTAGGATACAGCACTTTTATGACATGTTTTAATTTTATGTCTAAAGTCGTTTGCCACCTTATCAACACGTACTTGCAGTTATGTTTGGTTAAGAGCCAGAGACGGTAATTTTTGCTTAATCACCAACCAGGCGAATGGTAGATGAGATATGTCAATCAGATAGCGATCTGACTGATCTAATATTTGCAATTTGAAGGTTTTATTTGAATAGAGATAGCGCTGCGATCTGCACTGCTATGTAAAATTTTAGTTAGGACAGCAGTTAAACCTTTGTCGTAGACAACGTTAGATAGTGAAACAAATTAAGTAGGTTTTGCTTGGCACTTGTGACTACGGTTATGTAGACCCTGTTGGTAACATTTGGCATAAACTTCTGACTGATTTAACGAAACTGTGGTGTTCAAAAACGAAACTAATAATTTGTTTTTTTTCCAATACTTCTGAGAAGAGAAAAATATTTGAGGGTAAATTTTCTTCATAATTAGACTTTTTTCTTGAATGCAGAATTCAAAATGTTTCAAGAAAGTTAGATTCCAGGTTCAGTATTGTTTTCAAAAATGTGAAATAAAAATCATTTCTGTAGTGGATGAATGTCAGCCTTTTAATTTTAAACGAACATAGATGGTTGCCAGAGGTTGCGCAATTGCTATAGCTTTAGTGCTTCTATGTCGTTGTTTTAACAGGTTAGACAAGTATGTTAATGGCAAAAAATATAAAGCTGATTTCTAATATTTATTCAAATCTTAGCGGAATTTGGGATTTATGACGGTTCTAAATTTAAATATGAAGATGATTTGCCAAAACAGTAATAAGATATCAGTAAATAACATAATATCACTATATTACTTTATCAAATTATTTTATTTTCTTCTTTGCTGATGATGCTACTGATAATTTCTTCAGTAAAGTATAACTTTATCTCCTTATATTCCAAATGTTGCAGTGACTGGATACGAGATTTTTAGACAATCGCTGTCTGTGAATGGAACTTGAGTATCTATCTTTTATGTCGCAGCAAATTGAAACATACAGAAAGGAAACGGATATTGATTGCACTGTGATGTTTTCTGTTCCATTGGATTATACGTGCTCGATCTAGTGCAGTGGCAAAAAATATAATTTTCCTGTATCGTGGAACCAGGAAAACGAAAAACTCTACCACAAAAAGCGGTCCTTTTTGTCGTGGTTCAACGACCGGAACTGGACAAGTGAATCATGGGAAAGGGCTATAAATTAATTCGCGAGGTTTCCCTCGTTTCCTGTTGCTTTGCATGCTGGGAGAAAATCAGACGTTGCCTAGCAACGAGCAGGTATGTAACGTGTCTGTTCAGATTAGGAGATGTTTCCATTTTGGCTTGGAGAATGAGTGATGTGGGAACATCTGACTTTTTCAGTGGCGTAGCTATGGAGACCTCAATGTTTCCACCCCCTCTCCCTCCACTATCGAGTCCCTGCTACCTAAAGTGAATGATATATTTTTACTGTATGTTAGCTCAACCAGCGTGTCCACCCCGCCCAAGTACCCTTGGCTACGCCACTGATATGTTTGTTGAGTGAGTGACAATGTTTATCTTTCTACCTGCTTGCTATTGACTTAGTGTTTGTCTTTTTAGGACTGCGATTGAGAGGGGTAAACATGTGTGTGTGTGTGTGTGTGTGTATGTGTGTGTGTGTTTTGTGTGTTTGTGTTTGTATGTTTTGTGTGTGTTGTGTACGTGCGAGCGCGCTTGCATGCATGCATGAGTGCGTGTGTGTGTGTATGTGTGTATGTGTATATGTGTGTGTATATGTGCTTGCATGCGTGTGTGTGTATTTATGTGAGAGTGTGTATATATGTATATGTTCGTGTGTGCGTGCGTGCGTGTGTATGTGTATATGTATGTTTTGTGTGTTTGTGTGTGTATGTTTTATGTGTGTGTGTGTGTTGTGGGTGTGTGTGGGTGTGTGTGTGTGTGTGTGTGTGTGTGTGTGTGTGTGTGTGTGTGAACACCTGTGTGGAATACTTAATATGTGTGTGGTGAAAGGAATAGAGAATGTTAAGTGTGTTTTCATTATCATCAGTGTGAAGCAAGAGCTTTTCTAACAGAAAATAGCTCTATGTTAACGATTACTCATTGTATAAAACACATGTGTGCACTTAAATCTCCGCGCTGTTGTTAAGAAAAAAAAATTACGTGTTGATTTCTATGCACTTACCAAATTTTTCATCAACACCATTGCCTTAGTCGGCAGTAAAAGCCGCAGCAACAGCAACAACAACAACAACAACAACAACAACAACAACAACAACAACAACAACAACAGTAATAGCACAACACTGCTACTACTGTTATCATCATCAGCAGCAGCAGCAATAGCACCACCACTCTCTAGTTTTACAGTGATCGCAGTGACAACAATACAAAGGGGGTGTAAGTCGTCTGATTGCTGTGCGCAATCTGCAAAAATTCTGTAGATTTTTTTTTTTTGTCTGTGCAAAGGTTTAATTTTTTTCCGAATTTTACGAGTTGACCTTGATTTGCGAAAGTTACTTTCCGCGGAGAAAAAGTTCCATTTAAACTTTCTCAAATGGTTTACTGCTAGTAAACTGATAATTCTTTAGGCCCGCGAGAAAAACGCAACATATAACCACCCAATAAATACAGGAGAACCTCCATATTAAGGGAACCCTAAGTATATGGAAAAAAGGATACTTAATATTTAGGTATATCTAATATCGACGTCCACTAGAATAAAGCAATGATAGAATAATCATGAATCCGTGCAAGTTAAATGTATACTTATTAGTAAGGTATACTTGTTGAGTGAGTACTTGATATCAAGGTTTTACTGTATGTTCAATCGCCATTGATGAAACCTGAACCAGGCATGAGTTCTGGGCCGTCTTTGCCTACTTCGGCCTCAAACAACAGAAGTGCGAAAACTACTTGATCCCACGTCGCCCCAATACAACCAAGGGCGACTTATCACGCAGTAACTATGCGGTAACTAGGCAACCCAGTTGTCCGTCCCTGATTAAGAAACGTTACTTCCGTCTCACAACGAGGCGTCATTAAGTCATGTCCCCTTTGTCCTTGGCACTGGAACGTCTGGTTTTGGAGACTTTGGTCTTAATCTTCCTTTCTGTCTATCTGTGTCTTTCTTTTATGTCTCTGTCTTTCCAAAACATTTTAAAAAAAAATCGGTATGATCATCAGTGATAGGAGAGTGTGTCCCATTCCGATTCCCCCTTTCCCATTACGATATTATAGTAGCATGTGATAANATAGTGAGGGACAAAAAAAAAATAAGAGGGGGTAGAGGGGGAGAGAGTGTAGAGTGGCTTTCAGAAACTTCTGTTCGCTCACCCACCCACTCACTCACTCACTCACTCACTCACTCTCTCACTCACTCACTCACTCACTCACTCACTCACTCACTCACTCACTCTTCCTCTCCTCCATATTCCTTCCCACCCCCTCACCCCAGACTGATAACTAAGACAGCGAGAACCGCGTCGTAGCTCGTGAGCACCAATGTCGTCTAGCGTCCTCAGCCGCCATGGACGACAGGTCGCGCGTTTGTAGCCCTTGTCCGTCGTCACGACACTTCCATCGATCCCTATAACTTCTCGGCCCAATAGCTGTCACCGCCCAATCTTTTGAACAGGCGACTACAGACTGTGTACCATCTTCTTAGTCTTGCATAGTTTCATTATCTATTTTCGGTTTATCCCATCTTAGTTCCATCAATTATTTTCCTATTACCACGGACGTGTCTCCACCACTACTGTTATTGCTTCAAGATCGTTGACTTCTTTATATGTACATCGTCCTTGCTAGTGAAGATTCGCGATTTATTTCTTGGTTATCTTAGTTTTAGTATTACCATTTTTGCCTCTACCACCGACGTTTTGACACCTTAGTGGTGTAACCTTTCATCATTACCTAGCTTCTTAACTCTTCGGTCTAGTGTTGTCGTCTCCATCAGAGTCTTGTTCCTTCTTGGCAATACAATGATTGATACTGTTATCATGTGGCATTCGTGAGATAATTTTTGGTTCTTGTGCTTACTGTCAATTCAACTTTGCTATCGCAGCTGTCAACATTGTCTACAAATCGCAGTATCGAACGCTATCATAGATTGGTGACCAAGCAGCTGGATTTCGTCGCAACTCTCAAAAAGCCCATTTTCAATGACGCTTCCATCTAGTCTGAGTACTTCCTTTTAGCATCCTCGCAACGTTTGACCACGTGGCTGCTGTCAACTAAACAAGGACTTTCTGAGACGAGAGAGTAAAAAAAAAGTGAAGACCATTGCATTGTCACCAAAACTCATCGCAATTCGTGTCCTTTTGAACGAAATCTTCGTCTTTGGGAAGGAGTCAGTTTAGACCACACCTGACCACACCAGACTTCCTTCATCCGTCACTGCCACAATTGACCACCTGGTTCTTGTTTGTCTCCGTCGGTACGACCATCGACACCCTCCAGCACTAATGATGTGTTGCTTTTAATTACGTCTTGAATTAATTTCAGACACATGATGTTTTAGGCTCCACAAAGGACTAGTCTTTAATTTAGCGATTATTGGAAAAAGAACGAGTGAGACTTGCTCGACTCTTCTCCTTTTCTGGAGGCGCTATTAGAACCTTTATTTCAATGAACGTGAACAAGGCGCTAAAGGAAAAAAACTGAATAGGTAGTGGTCATCTGAATGCTGTTACCACGAGTACCATAGTTTTGACAATAAGCTAATACTGTTGGTAATACATCGGGGATTCTACGACGAGTTTTTTTATTCAAAGATAAGTAAGGGTGTCGAAGCCAATGAAGAAGTGAATAAAGTGCTTGAAGACGTATTCTGAGGTAGACCTAGATCTAGCGTGATTATTAAAATTTGAACTTTTGATATGGTATGCACCATCTGAAAAAGACGAATCTTGGTGATCTCTTCTGCTACACGGAACAAAATCTGCTGCTGACCACATTGTTGACAAGGTTATATTATTTTGTCGCTTGTTTATCTCGTAAATAACTTTTTTTCCCCCAAGGTGGGGCTAAGCTTCACAACGAGGTGCTGTGATGAATAATTATCTCCCACTTAAAAAAAAACAACAACTATGGAACAATGATATTTAGTTTGCTTAAAATTTCTTGCTGAATGCCTCCTGCCCTCAATCAAAGACTGTACTGCCAGCCATAATATTCCAAATTTGTCTAATACCGCGAAGCACAGGGACTTTGTGGTTTTCCACTATAGGGTAATTTTGTCAAATAACGACTTGGATCAACTGCGAAACTTTTGTTTCCAAGAAACAGAAAAGGACACCAGCTGAATTACCGGACTGCTGATCTCCAAGTGAGAAAGATCTTTAACCTCTGTTTTTCTCCCTGTCGACGGGCTCCATTCGCGTTTCTGTTGTCCTTAAGAGAACAAACTAACATTTTACCACAGATTGTTTCTAGCACCGTCCAGTATTGCTGTCACAGCCGTCGTATCAGCCATAAAACATTGTCATCGGTGTATGTGCAGCCTTGGCATTATTTGAATTCGATTCGTGACATTTGTGTTGATTCGACTTCAAACTCTTTGTGTGACCTCAGGACTCATGTAAGTTGAATTATACATCAATATTATCCTAGACTGTCACCATTATCTTTGTCGATGATCATTGACATCTTGATCCTCATATTGATTATTGTTGTTAATGCCATCGTCGTCGTCTTCATCATCATCATCATCATCATCATCATCATCATCATCATCATCATCTTTACCACAATTACTATCACAATCATTATCACTTAAGTCAAGGAGATGAAGCTAAAGGTGTTCATCCAACGAGTGATTAAGAATTAAGAAGATGACATTCTAAATGATGGAAATTATATATATTTATATTTATATATATATATAAATTGATGTGGCGCAACCTGTCATGTACCTCTCCGAAACAATGAGGCCTGAACAGATTTAGTGAGATTTAGCAAGGCAAGGCCGGTAGTTTTAATCTCTGGCGTTCCTTAACTTGCTCGAGGGACACAGTGACAGCCTCATGGCAATAAATCCGTTTAGACAAAAATACGCGAACCCGTTTGATCTTTTGGACTTCAATGGACATCTTCTATTTCTTGGAATGTAAACAAACAATTAAAATCAATCACTAGTATCACCACTATCGCCACCATAATCACCATCATTGGCACATGCGATTGTTACCGCTGCTATCGCCACAAATGATTCTAAGCACCATCAGCAAATCAGCCTCAACATATTATGCGGCATCACCGTCACTATCACCATCACTGTCTTCATCTTCATCAGCATTACCATGAGCATTTATAACCACCGCCTTCATCACCAACACCAGATTGTAAGATTGACCAAACATACTTTCTACTACTGCTACTGCTGACGCATCAGCCTTGCATTCTCTATGCCAATGAACGGTCATGCGATGGTAAGAAGCTACCTCCAAAGTGATAATGATGATAATGAACGTATTCATTTCACTGAGATCTTCTGTCTCTTTATGCAAGTACGTACACTTTCTCTCCCCCCCCCCNCCCCCCCCAATGAGAAATGCAAGAGGGAGAGCTAGTGACATAGAGATGAAAAGAATTCATGAAATTATCCTTCCTCCCATTAAAATTTAAATAGTTCTTTATGTACCTATATATTTTTTTTTAATTTAGCGAGATAAATGAACAATGAATTGTCTAAGCTGGTACAATAATATAATGATAACGAACGACAGTTTGTAGCGGTCAAAGGATTTTATTGATACATTTTTTACTATGTGATACCTTGCTTGAGAAATTAGCAGCACCTATTCTGACCAATCCACATAAACGGATATTTATGAATTAACTGCCTTGTCAGTAACCAGGCATCAACTTTTCCATGAAGTATAGATTTAGTACTACCGAGTAGAGTGTGACTGTTCCTTGTCAAGAACTGACAAGGGGTGATCTGGTCTGCTGGGATATGAAATCACATGAACAGTCTGTCGTTCAACAGTTTGTCTTTCCTTTGGCTTTGTTAAGTGTCGCCCAGAGCTGTTGACCTGTTCGGCGACCGAGAACGGCCATTGCACTGATACGATTCTATTAAAGTAATGAGTATGGTTCACGTACTAAGTGATCAACTTACATGATATTTTATACGGCTTTGTCTCTTGTTTCTCAACTGAGGAAGCCATGCGCTGTTATCCGAGAGACATTGTGCTTGCTGTCAAGAGCGCACTGCACACAGCTAAAGGGATTAAATCATCATCTTCATCATCATCACCATCATACGCCGAGAGACATTGTGCTTGCTGTCAAGAGCGCACTGCACACAGCTAAAGGGATTAAATCATCATCTTCATCATCATCATCATCATAATCATCATCATCATCATCATCATCATCATCTCTTGTTTCTATCGAACTTTCTGAATTTAATATGGAGAGTATGACCATGATATTTTTTAACGTTCGCATTAATCTCAGTATGGATAGGTCTGACGTTTATTTTTCTTGTTTATTGCTGTATGTCTTCCACACGTTGTCTTACAGCAAGTACCGCTTTTGAGACCAATATCGTTCGTAGTGAAAATACAATTTCACTATTTGATATAGCTCAATCTCTTGTCTTCTGCGGCTACCATCGTAACGTAACAGAATTTAAGTAGAAAGATTATGATTACCATGTTATTTTTTAACGGTGGTGTTAATCCGAGTGCGCTTCGCAGTATTCGTGTCTCTGGTCTTAATCTCTTTTCCAGACAGTAATCTCGTGATCAGTGCGATCGTTGAAGCCAACGCTATGATGAAAAATATATTCTCCCCCCAATGATCAACGTGGTCGTCACATTGTCCGTAGAATAGAACTGGGGCGTATCTTGACCTTGGTATATGATGAAGTTCTCTTATGTATCACTAAAGCTGGGATGAGCGAGTTCATTCGATCAGGCCCGGTTCGATTCCATGCGCACTTGATAATATAGGAATCGATGTTGCTGAGTGTATTATTTTGAATATCCCTTAGTTTATAGCTTGTTGTTTAAATGTATGGAATAAACCTAATTGTTTTGCTCTCAAATTCTATTCTAATTCTATTGGATTGACTATCCCTTATAACTGTCAAAATGCCAATGGTATGGATGGTGTCCTGTCGGATTCGAAGCGAACTGGAATAACGATCTGAAGAGAAATCTACCCGGAATCGGCCCTTCTTCCACAGTGAGACTGACCAAAGACATCGCCTTATTAATAATAAGGGGAGATGACCGATGCGGTCTTTTTCGTAGATTGAGAGTGCTGGTCGTTTTGTCCTAAGTAAGTCACTAAATTATCCTATTCGAGAACCGAAAAGGACCACACGTTCTTTTCATTAGGTACCACGTCGCTGACAACAAAACAAAACAGCCGTTACTATCTGAAGAGGGTGGGGGATAAAAGGGTGAGGGTGGGGGAGGGGAGGAGCCACATGAGTCTCGCATGACTTTTACAAAGTGCCACCTCCGCATAATCGCATAAGGTTTTCGGTTAACAGAATCTTTATATTCTGTGTCACTGCGTCATAAATTGCAACTCATTTTACTTAAAACATTTTCTGTCCTTTTGAGGAATGGACTTCTTCGCTCTCTGGTTTTCACATCCATTGAATAAATACTAAAACTTACCTG
>JAWQUT010000026.1:1752938-1771236 GCA_033807755.1 Ellobium chinense | reverse complement strand
CCCTTTGTTCTTGTCTCTCTCTTGTCATCTCTCCGTCCTTCTGTCCAGATCTAAAAGTGCCGACAATACAAAATTGAGGTATTGCGTATTTATGATGCAATCTCTTACCATCGTAATGATTTCATTAGTGCAGAAGTACTGAATGCATTCCTAGTAGCGTTCAGCATACAAAGTCTGTATAATTCTGATGATGGTAAGCGATCCCATCGTTAATGCTCAAGCTCTCATTTAATAATATAGTCTTCTCAATATGGGAATCTCTTGCGGGCCTGTTCTCAAGTGTGTGATCCGTGATATTCTCGAACCAACCAACTTACCATAGTAAGGACAAAAAAACAACGGAAAAAAAACCCCAACAAAAGAGACACTATCTCTGTAGTTGACACGCACTCACATACAAACCCTCTAACCAGCAGCGTCCCCGATGACCATCCTGCAAAGATTGGTTGGCAACTCTCAGCCAGAGGACAGTCGGTCTGGTCGGTCCAGCCGGTCTCCCTAATCTTCCTAATGGCTTTTTAAAGCAAGCTGTGCTAAGTCGGCACCTAAACAACGACGGCCCGCCTTGAGGGAAGGTCACTAGAGGATAGAGATGAGACACACGGTTTCACTGGTTCTTGGAAGCGTCAATATCTTTTTTTAAAAATATTTCTCAAGATGGGGCGGTCACACTTTTTGTGGATGTCTCGGTGGATTCCGGAATGAATTCATTCCTGATTGCATTTTACAGTATCTTCCTGCTTTGGTTTGTCTGTAAACTGTTCCGGGTTCAAAACTTTGGCTGGTGGGTTAAAGTGCCTTTTTTTTGNGGGGGGGGGGGGGGGGGGGGGAAAGTTGTCACACATTAGTTAGTGTCACGATGAATTTCAAAAAGGATAAAATCATTTCAGTCGCTCTTGCCTGACTGCACATTATACAGTATTTCGGCCATGGTTCGTCCATAATCTGGTTCAGGTTCAAGCAAACTTTAATTGGTTGTTAGAAGCGCTGTTTTGTTTTGTTTTATTTTGTTTTGTTTTGTTTTGTTTTGTTTTGTTTTGTCTTGTCTTGTCTTGTCTTGTCTTGTCTTGTCTTGTCTTGTCTTGTCTTGTTTTGTTTTGTTTTGTTTTGTTTTGTTTTGTTTTGTCTTGTTTTGTCTTGTCTTGTTTTGTTTTGTTTTGTCTTGTTTTGTCTTGTCTTGTCTTGTCTTGTCTTGTCTTGTCTTGTTTTGTTTTGTTATTGAGATGTCCCATTCTTGGTAATGTCACAATAGATTCCAGACTGGATAAAATCATTTCAATCGCTCAGCTGTTTTGATTGCATTTTAAATTTCTGCTTTGGTTTGTCCATAAACTGGCTCGTGTTCGCAAACTTTGATTGATTTTCCATAAGCTGGTTTGCATTTTAAAATTTCATGATCAAAGTTCGACGGTGAAACTTTTAGTTGATTGCGTTAACGGCCTCTGGGGTTGAAATTGTGGTTAATTAATTTGTTACACATTGGTTCATTGTGTCGTTGTATTTGCCAGTTAGTAAGTGGACATCATTAATTTGTTCACGGGGGAAATTTCTAGTTCACCCTAAAGATGCGATGTTGATCTGACCTTGGCAGTGATGCAAAAGTGTGAATTAATTCATGTTATGCCGTTGATTAACAGAGGCCATTCAGCTTCTTTGGAGTTTTGTTGCACTTCCGGATACGTTTAGCCAGAGAGGTCTAATGTGTCGATGATTGATAACTCGTATTTAAATAAATTTTTCATCGGTTTTGGAACAGCGCCTAATTTTGATTGCATTTTAGAATTTCTTTTGTCTCACAATTGGTTTACATTGTCCAAGTCCTCCAGGAAAAAAACCCCACAAAACTTTGCAATGACATATTGCTGGTTGCTTAAATATCAATCTGTCTATGTTGATACGTTGGTTTATTGATTATTGTGCTTGCCTATGGTCAGGTAATATAAGAGCGTTTGCAATAGGTTTGTTCATTCTGACCTTTTTTAAATTCTATTTATTATTTCCTCGTCTTCCTTTTCATCCCCGTTCACTTTTTTTTTTCAGGGAACACAGAAGAAGAAGAAAAAGACTTTTTTTTTTGCCATTCCGAGTATCAATGCGGTACCTCTTCCATATTAAGTCTGTAATACGCTTAAGAGACATCTTATTGTTCCAATAGGTCACTGCTTTTTGCCCCTTTGTCTCCAGAACTCTATAGTACTTTCCCTCTATTACTCAGTCTTTCCATATTCCGTCTTCTTCCCCATCCTTCTTCACTTTGTCCTTTATCCTCAAGTTTCCATATTCCTTTCTCCCCCTCCCGCTATCGGTCATTCTCATCTTCCTCCTGGTACCTTCATTTCTCCACATTCCTTTTCCTTTTTCGCCCTTCTTTCCTTCCCCGTGGTATCTGCACTTCTCCACATTCCTTCTTCTTCTTCTCTGCCCTTCTCCTCTTCCCCCTGTTGACTTCATGTCTCCTTATTCCTTTTCTTCTTTGTCCATCTTTCTTTCCCTCTGGCAACTTCATCTATCCATATTCCTCTTTCTTCTCTGTCCTTTTCTTCCTCATGGTAACTTCATTTCTCTATATTCCTTCTTCTTCTCTGTCTTTGTCCCCTTCCCTCTGGCATCTTCATTTCTCCATATTAATTCATTTTCTCCGTCATTTACCTTTCCTTTTGGTACTTTCATCTTTCCATGTTCCATCTTCCTTCCCAATTTTCTCCCATCCTTTCTGATACATGTATCTTAATATCTCTACATTTCATTATCTTCACCGCCCTTCTCTTCTTCATCTGATACTTTCATCTCTCCATGGTCTTTTTTTGGTTTTCACATCCTTCTCTCTTTCCTCCCGGTGCATGCCTTTTCATTTCTTCATTGTCCTTCTTCTTCCTTAACCGTCTTCCACTCCTGTTGGTACTTCTTCCTACACCTCTTTCTCGTTAAAATCCTTCCTTCTTTCCTCCTGGTACCTTCGATTCTCCATATTCCTTCTTCTTGCCCTTCCTCCAACCGCCCCTCCTAATTTCTCATCTCTCAATATGTCTCTGTCTTCCTTGTCCTTTTCCCGTTCCTCATGGTACATGTACGTTCATCTCTCCACATTGCCCTTCTTCTTCACCGTCTTTCTTCCGTTCCCCTTGATACATTTATTTCTCCATATTCTTTCTTCCTGTCTGTCCTTTCTTCCGTCCCAGTGGTACCTTCATTTCTCCATATTCCTTGTTTTTGTCCATCCTTCTTACGTTCTCCTGGTACCGTCATTTCGCCATATTCCTTCCTTCTTCCCCGTCCTTCTCCACTTCCTCCCCAGCCAAGCCCATAATGCACCCACAGTCCTGTTTCCGGAACGGAAAGCTTGCCGGATTATCACGTCCATTCTCGCTGTTACCGCGAGATTTGTTTTTCATACGCCAGTCACGGATGGTGCGTTGGCCGATAAGGGTTGGCGTGCCTATCTAGAAGAACGATGGCGTAATCACGGGGAGGNNNNACCCCCCCCCCCCCCCCAATCCCCTCCCTGCCAAAACTCCACCAACCCGCTACCTTTGTGTCTTGTCCAGAAAGAAGACATTTTTTTGGGGGGGGNNNGGGGGGGTGGGGATGGGGGAGGGAGTGGATGTTTAAAGAAAGAAAGAGACTATTAGAGAGTCTAACTTTGAAGTCAGTATTTAAGCACAATTATTTATAGTGATTCCTTCTCCGACGATCTGCCCCGTCTGTTATGGGTTTCTGTCTGTCATGTCCGTCTGCATGTTGCTTTTGCTAGACTTAGACCTAGGGTCAGTCTGACTCATTCGAAGTTTTGATTGGTTTTTTTTTGTTTTTGTTTTTTGGATATGACGATAAAGTTGTATTATTGATGAGTGCAAAAAGGTAGTACATGAGGAAATTGAAAACAATGAATTGACTTATGAAATAGGTCGTTAAATCATGAAAGGGCACAATGTTCATGTATACGTGAGTCCGGGCGATATAGTAGGAATTACTTATAAGTTGAATAAGTTCCAAAGTAAGGCTTCTTTATCCACAGGGAACTTTTGAATTTCAGATTTTTAAAATTCTGTTTGTTTACTTTTAAAATGTTATCAATTCTTTTGTGAGGACTCTGTGATGAAACGGCAATTCCCGACTTCTAGCACAAGTTAAATCGACAACACCTCTATTATACCCATCCCCTAACAATTCAGTGCTTCAGTTCTTTGTGACGACCCGATGTCCTGGTTTGGTGAGCACTTTTGTCAGATCTTCTTGTATAATTAGGTATTTTCAGCTCCATCACGTGACCTAGGAATTCTTGCTCACACGTTGGTTTGTTTACATGCTCTGCTTATGCATGATTGCTCGTCATTTATCAAGATATTCTAGCAATCCCTAAATCACGTGGCATAACTGAAAATACCTCATTTTTGAACAAGAGGCCCTAGAAAAGTTATGTCCAAATTCTGGCACTAGGGCAAAGATGGTGTTACTTCTTTCAAGAAACATTGAGAATCGGATGATTTACATGTTACCAGGTTTACCGTTTAAAAATGTTTCTGTAACCACTGTTGGAAGTCACCTGTTCATAAAAAGAGACTGGAAATCCCGTAATACTGTACGTCATTTTTACCATTGCCAGGAATCGAACTTGTCCCACCTAGCTTGCAAGTCCAGTAGATTCTGCATTAACACTATCGAGGCTGCTATTTCCACAGCCAATTTGATCAATACAGTGTACGTGCCGAACTCTTGCTAACCTTTAGGTGTGAACCTAGTGTTCAAACATGATGATCCTGACACACTTGGACATTGATCATTTTATTTTGGTAGGGTCTAAATAGTTCGTCGCCAGGAAGGAATTTCGACATTTGAGAGCTTGCGCATTAAAGATGGGATCTCTTACAATTGCAAGATTTACATTAATGCCTCCATGCCGAATGCACTCTCAGTAGCGTTTGGCATGCAGAGTTAATATAATTCTTATGATGGGAAGCGATCCCATCGTTAAATCGCAAGTTGTCAGTTGTTTCAAAAACATACACTTTGTATTTTTGATACTGCTATGTATCTGTTATACATACGACCATACTTATATGGAAAATAAGTGACATTAGACATGGTTAATTAGACAAATAGACCTCCTTGTTTTGAAATACTGTTTGACTCGTGTTGCTGCCTTGCACAAAACAAACTCACACATCTAATCTGTATCGGGATGAGCAGAATACCATGCGTAATCGTATATTTCCATGTTACCAATATCTGTGAAATATGGTGGGATTCAGCGAGCTATGGCAACTGGCAACTCGGCGTCCGAGAGAGCTTGCACCCTAGAGCCTCATAACCTTGTCCACTTGAGGTTCCCCAGGAAAGGCGACTCCTTCCTCTTGCTAGGGTTTTCTTGTCTCCCCTTTCTCAGCCAAGGCCATCTCTTAAAATGTGACCTTCTCCATCAGTGAGTGTCTTTTTTGTCGCCTTTGCGTGAGAGCGAGTACAGGAGATGCCATTCCTAATCGAAGAACAGAGCTTAAAGGGAAAAGACCTTAGTCCCGTCCAGCGTAGAGGTTCGATAGATGATTGCTATTTAATATCGTCACTGTGCATAGTATAAGGGCCTAACTCAGACTTAAGCTGAGTTTTCACTCCCACCCCTACCCTTATCACCTCCACACTCACACTATTTACTCGATCTCTGCAAGTATTTATATACCACGCCACTTCATGTTTTCTCTATCCTCCCTCGCTCTTCCAGTTCCGTTCTTGTCCTTTCCTCCAAACCTTTTTGCCAATGTGTGCTCGCTCGATCCACATATCTTGAACCCATGCAGCCCAGAAACGAACACCGGTCTCGCTCCTTTTTAAGGACCCATTCGGCCTTCATTCTTCTTTCTTTCCCCCCTTCTATGGTACCATAAATATGATATCTATGGTATCTATCCATCATGTCACTTTCACATCTCTCGTCATCCTCCCTCGCTCCCACACGCCTTCTCCGTCCATTCCTCCAATCTATTTGTCATTGTGTGCTTTAACCACAGCTCTTCAACACAGCTCTTAAACAACTCCTGTCTCGCTCTTTTTTTCGCACCCATTCGGCTTCCATCCCCCCTACCCCTCCCCTGCCCCCTCNNNCCTCCCCCTCTCCCACCTCACCTCTGCAATCTTCCATAGCTTTCCACAGCTCTTAAACAACTCCTGTCTTGTTCTTCTTTCGCACCCATTCGGCTCTCATACCCCATCCTTCCCCCCCCCCCNCCCTCCCCCCTCACTCGTCCCCCTTCCTTCCCCCAACAATCTTCCATAGCTTTCTATCACGCATTCTACAACTCTTTATCCAGCCCTCCAATCATGACTGGCACGCGTTCTCTAGCCCCGCTGGACAGCCTATCCAATGAACGTAATGTCACTACCAATTTCTGCTAATACGACGAGCTATTTAGGAACCTCCTTGACCAGGTTCTTGTCAACAGTTTAATCGATAAGGAAGATCCATTTTCTGGCGATCGATGCAATTTAATTACCCTGTCAATATTTTGTCGCCTGCATTGTTATCTGTGGGGTCTAGGACCGTAAATACTTCGTCCCTTTTCGTCCCCTGTCCTCGCCCTTTCATTTTCCACCACTACTAAGAAATTTTAGGAAGAGGTTTTCTTGCCAATCCGAGCAAAGCCGTAAGCGTGTCCTGTCATTTTAAGCCTGTTCGCCTCAGTGAGAGTCTACTGAATGCTTCCTTACGTCCGCGTAAATAGAGACACATTGATAATTGCTCAGTGTGACAATTCTAGGTATGCTGGGACACCCAAAATTCACACATTAATAAAGAAATGGACATAAATGTTTACTGACTGCAGCTGCTTGTCAGAGACCATTACGAAACAACAAGGGAAGGGAAACATGCTTTTACATATACATACAAAGAGATCCTCAGAATTCACCTTTCCGAAAAGCTAAAAAAAAAAAAATCCATGTGTCTAAACCAGGCAGCCGATGTCCACTTTTAATTGCCTTTGCAGCTCTGTTTTCCACTCACAAGGCTTGTTTACCAGTGCCTATAAGCATTACTCAGTCATTCATCCTCTCGACTGTCACTGTCAGGTCAGGCAAATACAAGATTGTATGTCCTGGCTGACTGATTCGAAAAGATAAATTAATCGCATCTGGGTGCATCGGTGAGGAAATATAACAGGGAGCAATTGGACGCATCAGCAAGGAATGAGGAAACTACTTTGAAAGGAATATACTGCTAGCACATTTTGTGGGATCTAATACTCTACAGATCAAAGCTGGATTAGAGTTAAGGTTTGGCTTGAGATAACTTACATGTAGTCAGTTGCCAGTTGCTAAGTAGCATAATACGGATGTCTGTAATATGCATTGGAGACCTCAAAAAGTGACGGCACTTTTCCATCACCGAAATATCCAATGAGACTGTCTTGAAAGCTGTTATCATACTTTTTCATCATTTATCCCATCTCGCAGCCCCTTTCCTTTGGGTCAGGGAATTCTGATTTCGACCATTCCTCCCTGGCAGGTCAGCGTGGCTGGCAGTTTCGGTCCTGCGTTCTGTCTCTTCTAACAACAATGCTGTGTCTGGGATCTGGGTTAAGATTATGGTTTGGTTTGAAATTACTGACCTGTGGTCATTTGCCAGTTGCTTAATAGCATAACATGATTATCTTTAATATGAACTGGGGTCTTCGAGACCATTGACGACTTTCAACATCAAAGTTTGTCTTTAAAGCTGTTTTCATACTTTTTCATCAATCAGCCCATCTTGCACGCTCTTTCTTTTGGGTCAGGGAACCCTGACTTCGGCCATTCCTCTCTCACAGGTCAGCGCGGCTGGCATTTTCGGTCCTGTGCCCTGTCTCTTCTAACTACAGTGCTGTAACTGAGCTCTGGGCGTCCATAGCAATGTAATTTGGGTCAGGTCAAAGACGATGCCAAATTAGGAACGACGGTGCCTGTTATGGATCCGGCGGATGAAAGGCTTCCGGTCACTTTGTCCGGCTGGCTCCTTCTTGTTTTAGATTATTTGGCCTGTCAGAGAATTTTCGCCTTTTTTTTCTCTTTTCTATGTAATCATTTGATACGGTCTAGTCTTTCTCTCTCCCTTACTGTCTTGTCTGTTTTCTTATCCTCCCCTTCTCTGTCTTACAATAAAGTAGCAATATCCAGGGTTCTCCCACCTAGTCCTTGGTTTAGAGTTAGGGCTACTTTTGGAGTAGCTCAGAGTAGAAAAAGCATTATTCGGGCAGCCCCTAGATAAAACTTGTCGTCGCTCTCGGGGATTTGTTGTGCTCACACTAAACCATAATTTCAACCCAGCCTTCTTCTGTAAGCTTAAAATGTCAATATCCAAGGATTCTCCCATCCAGTGCTTGGTTTGGAACTGGGGAAAGAAAAAGAACACAGAAAAGAGTACCTATATAATGATAATGCCTTGGGACTGTCCCTAGTACACTTTTCATTTCCTTTATCTTGATTTGTAAACAAAAACTGTCAATGTCCAGAGATTTCCCACCCAGTGCTTGGTCTAGAGCTGGGGAAAGAGAAAGCATACACAAAAGAGTACCTAGATAATGATAATGTCCTAAGACTGTCTCATGGATGCTTTTTCTTTCCATATCCTGCCCCCTTACTCTGCCCCTAACCCTAAACCAAAGACATGGCGGATACGTTCCTGGATACTGCCCAGAAATTAATAGCCAGTTGTCATTCTTCTTCAAGATTCTGTTTATTTTGAGTTATGGATAAGTCTAATGTTGGCAATTTCTTTGACATCAAGCTAGATATCTCTGCGCTAGATCGCCTTTCCCGTTTTTTTCAAGGATTTGTAGACATAGGCTAAGCAAGAAAGCGAACAGAAAAAAAAAATGAATGAAGAGAAAGAGAACAGAAAGAACTGAGGACAAAGTGAGAAACAGAAAAAGATACCTCAGAAAATAAGCACAAAGATGAATTTGTTTAGGAATGAATGTAAGATAGAATAAAATAGAGGAGGGAGAAAGTGAGAAACAGAGAGAAATGGAGAGTAGAAAAAAATAAGAGAAAGAAAACGAAAAAAGAACTATTTAAATACCCTCCCACAAGAAGCTTTTCGAGATTGCGAGAAGAGAAAGTAATCAGTACCGCGTACACAAAATCGAATTCCGAACAACTTCTTTTTCCCTAACTGGCAGGTCCTAATACACTTTAGAGGACGCCTTAATCGAGATCAGAGTGATTGGGTGTCAAGAATTGATTAGCTAACAGTTTCAGTGACATCGATATTATCATATTACGGCTCGAGGAGACGAACTTTGTGGGCGAGAAAAATCTCAGAAGAGTTAGCAAACTCTAATTATTTGAGGCGAGGAAGTAACCATAATATTTTCTTGGATCTCCCTCAGGAATCTCTTTCCTATCCCAAATTAGACACACCTTTTTTATGTTTTAAAAATCTAAAATGGAACATGATGTTCTTTGATTAGGGGTGCCATTGATCGCAGGTCTGATCCCCTTTGCCGGCTACCGATCCATAATATGGATTGAACTTCGTAATTTATGACTTGTTAAAATTTGTTGCTTTTTGTCGCGATGGGTCAGTATGTTCTAGAATCTCATTAAACTTAGCGTTAACCCATTAATTGTAAAGGGATACTGCTAATTACCACCGCATGTATCTTAATATCGAAGCAACAAGGCAAAAAAAAAAAAATTGCAGGGGGAGATCCTGTATGACACTGGCAACCTGAGAGTGAGACCTGCATTATTTGATCATCCTCTCATGCCTAATGAATAATAATCTGACCTGATGGGATGCATAATTAAGTCATGTTAAGAGCAGAACAGCCTGAATTGTCGTTCTTCTTCTCTTTAGCGTCAATGTCGCGGAGGTGAATCCGCGGTCAAAATTAGTCCCCTTGGACAAGATGGCGGCGCCTAAGGGTGTCATCAGGGAACGTTATTTAAATGTTCATTGCACTTAGCCAGTACGTAAATGAAAGGCTGATAACCCTCGAGGGGATTCCCCACTCTGCAATTTAGACGGAGGTTGAAAATGGGGAAATGAGGGACGAATTTGGAAGATGAGAGCTCAAGTTTGGTTTGAGTCATAGGTTCCGAAGGCCTGCTTCAGTTTGTCCCTTTAAGCTCAAAATCTATTTCCTTTTAACCATTTACCGGAACTTTTGAAGTTACCAAGACATCTTCAGTAGTTTTCCGGATATAGTGAGCTCATATTATGCTGTATATACTACTTTAAGAAAAAAAATTATCAGTGACTTTTTTTCGAGGAGGGGAGGGCACTCGGTGTAACAGATTTACTCACAACCTCAAACATAGTTCCAGCGTATACACTGGTCTTTGAGAATGGGCAAAAACAAAAACACCTGGAACCGCAGCGGATTGTAATACCATGATCGGGCTGACCAGTGGACGTTATGCAAACGTGTTCGGCATTCCTTCATTGAGTCGTTTAATTAAAAAAACCACCAGGCCTTCTCTTGTTAAATGTCACACTATAGGTGACCAGAGGCCATTCGATTCCAGCTCGTTTCCGGTTCATCTTTAAGAAAGTCGAGTCCAGCTATTTTCCTTTGAGTTTGATCCATTACCCATTTCCTAGATGTAGGTCATATATTGTGTGGATTTTAGTTAATTTGACCACTCCATCACCACCTATAAGCCTCAACCGGTTGGCACTAACGGCGACACAGACTGCATTATTTTGTAGACGATTTAATTGACGGTCTCACGGAACAGCGTCGTAAGTCATGGAGGGGGAGACGAATTTTGTGGGCGAGAAAAATCTCAAAGAGTTAGCAAACTCTAATTATTTGAGGCTCTAAAGTTACCAGTTTTGTGTCAGACCTGGAATAAGACTGTATTTAATAACAATCGTTGTAAGGATATGGGACGAAAAGACAAGACGAGACAGGATACAACGAAAACATAAAGACATGTTGAACAGAATGAGATCTGAAGTTTGGATTTTCCCTTCATGAGAACAGAGGTAGTCTCACTAGTAGTCATTAAAGTGCTGAGCAAAAAAAAAAAAAACTACGCGATCATGACAAATTATGCTTAAAGACGTCCGAAGGTCCGGCCACAGCAGACAACGCAGAGGTAGGAACAACTACTATGTATAGAAAATACAAGTGAACTCCAAGGCAACTTGGAAGAGTATATCGAATAATTAATTAATTCATTCATTCATTAATTTTAATGGCATTTATCATAATATATTCTTATTAGAGGAGAACATAGTACAGCTTACTTTGGTCACTAGCAGCTACTCAGGATTATGAAGAAAATAAGATTCTAAGATGTTACAATTACAACCAAGTGGTTCGCACTGTGATTTATCTGTTCTTTATTTGTGACTTTTATACTTAATCCTAACCAACTTTTGTCTTCCTGAACTACGCCTTAAATGACTGGCCAACCCTGTGGTCAGAACTGCTCTGTCTCCATTAAATACCTCCCCTCCTTGGCGCGTGAGGCTAGAATGCTCAGGAGGAGGTCCACAGCAGCTAAAGTTTTCTAGCTATAGCAAGGTGGGCATCCTAAGTATAGTAATTATTAGGGGATTACCATTATAGTAATGAATTACGTGGGCTTTCTCCTTAGGTATCCGTGTTTCCACTTTTGGAATCGGATATTTACGTCATAGCTGACGTGTCAACCTTTCTGTGAAGGCCGTCTGTCTGTCATCGACATTGGGAAATCTTCGCGGCATGAGAACCATATGCATGTATGGTCAAATCCGCTTGATCGCAGAACTTTTTGTAGATAAGTGAAAGTTAGCATTTTGGTATGTGGAAGGAGTTGTGGTTAAACTGAATTTGCGATTATTTGGACCGCTATTATGCGGAATCGACTCTTTATCATTTGTGTTCTAAGCACACTAGTCAATATTATGTCTGTCACACTACCGTTCTAGGACAGTGGTTGATTCATAACATATCCAGGTCCGTAAACCGACGATTCCACAAACTCAAGGCGTGGAAAGCGATTGGGAAGAGGTGGCCGTAGCGCATCCTTTCTTTAGACGAGCTGGAAACAATGTCGTATGTAGCCCCATCTTCACATCTTACAACACCGTATTTTATGATGCAAGTGGTAACTGTTCTTCGAGGCCGCAGATCCTCTCAGCATTTACTTACGAACTTACGAACTAGTTTACGGCCCCGCTACCAACGCCTCTGTTCGTGTCTAAATTACTGAGGAGCATATTATTATTATCTTAAGCCCCTTAGGGATAGCGGTGTAGTCTGGGTTACTCACGAGTGAACCTACGGTCCCCTACCGGCGGCACCGTCCATGTCTGAGTTCCTCACGAGGGGAGATTACCGTCATTTACCGAGCGCGTTGACGTGTCTGGCTTACTCACGAGTCCTGATTAAAATGAATGACCGACAGACGCACAGACATCCCAGCAGTAATGAAAATACGGCGGATTGCCTAACTTTACCTCTCGCCGCGCGGTGGATCTCCCCAATTACCAACTGTTGATGGATGAAGAGCTTTCAGTGGCGATCGGGTTTGGTAATGCCAGTCAACGAGTCGGTGATCGGCGCTAAAGGAATCCACTTTGAAGAAGGAATGTCACGTAGCGACAGAGAACTACGACGGGAGGGCGTAAAGAGGACCAATGCAACTTTACCACTAAAAACACTGGGAAGGGTGGGGGCGGGGATGGGGAGGAGGAGGAGGAGGAGGAGGAGGGCGCATGTACAATGCTATCCATGTTTGCTCGCTGGCGTTGACTAAGGGGCAACCCTCCCCAAAACATCAGTGATGTGCCTTGCAGTTACCGGAAACACATTAAGTTATATAGCGTTGTACATACAGCCCAAGATACACATGTTGTGAAAATGATCACCACTTCCTTTTTAATTTCTATGAAAGCGCCCTCTCCCTCTTCTGCACGGGTTGTCTGGTTAAAGAAGTTAGCTTTCAAGTGGAGAACTTTAAAAAATAATTACAGAGTGAGTATATCGACTGGACAGCCAAAATACATTTTACGGGGTTTTCTAGCCGGATTGTATTTGTAACTGTGACAAACAGATGTCTGAGTTATCTACCCTGTCTAATTGCCAAGTATTTTCATCCTAAATTTGGGAACTACGGGCAAGATGGTGGCTTAGTGGATTTTCACAATAACTTAAAATCTGAAGAAAAAAATCAACCTTGACGTGAACCAGTCTATAAATAATTCCTTTATTGTTTTTGTTTTTTCTTATTTTAGAAGGGTGAGGAGCATGTTGCTGGGTTTTGTCACTTACGAAAACCCTACCGAGGTAGTCTGGCAGTCCATGAGATAGTCTGGCGGTCCGGCCAAAATACGTTTGTCCACCAAAAAAAAAATCCTCTCGTGAGTTCCGAAATGACTGTGATTTAGTCTCAAGCTTGAGCCTGCTACTAAGTCGTGGTGCTGAATGCACCTTAATTTTGGCAGAAGAAAACCTTCTAAACAGTCTTCACAAGGTCTGAATTTCGCCAGCTGATGGTCATCATATAATAGTATCTACTATAATCCTTACATACTTTGTTTATTTAAACACATCCTTTCATTGCAAATTTCATGTTAAATATTCCCCAGCACAAGTTACTGGACAAATAAAGGCAGCATACCAATCTAAGCCCACTCCCCTCCCCTCCTAAAGAAAAAAAAACCTATAATTCTTATGTTTAATGGTTACATGATGGTACTACAGTACATATATGGTGGCCATAGATCTGTCCCTTCGTTGGTCTGTTGGTCTAATTGTGTGTGTGTGTGTGTGTGTGTGTGTGTGTGTGTGTGTGTGTGTGTGTGGTGCTGTGCTGTGCTGTGCTGTGCTGTGCTGTGCTGTGCTGTGCTGTGCTGTGCTGTGCTGTGCTTACCTCCGCAGTCTTGCTACTACCTTGTCATATTACCAGCATACAATAAAGCTGTATTTACCGATAATCATTATTGTCATCCCCATCATTAATGGTCATATTCGCGAACACAGAAGTACTAACTGTATTTATACCTGCGTGATTATTAAGGTAGCGCCTATTCATACGTCTGTCCTTATCTCTGTCTCTCCCCCTTCCTCTCTCTCTTTCCTTTTCTGGTTGTCTCCTATCTTTTTTCATAATCCCCTGCCCGTCCCTTTTATGTTTCTTAATATCGCTTTTCCAGTCCATCCCTTGTGTTCACAAAACATTTGCTTTTCTGTCTGCCTCCAGCCAACTACACGACCAGTAGCTTCGTTTGTTCGTTCGGTCGTTTGTTCGTTCGTTCATTCATTCTTTCGTTCGTTCCTTCCTTCCTTTCTCCCTTTTCTTATTTTATTCTATTTATTATCCTTCTCTCTTGACCTCATTCCCTATCTCCATCCTTCCTCCTATTCCAGTCCCTCTTCCTTCTTAACTCCCCCTTCTTTCTTCCATCATCCTCGGCCATTCTTTCCTTCATTCCCTCTGCTCTTTCGTCCACTTTCGTCAATCTCCCATTCTCATTCTTCCTCCTTCTCTCATTCCTTCCCTCTCCTTCTCTCCCCCTGTCCACATCTTATTCTTCCTCTTGAGCCTCCCTCTGTCACTTCTCTCCATTTTTCCTTCCTTTACCTGCACTAACAAATACTTAAATATATACTACCATTTCTAGCTAATAACAACCACTGGCCCTCCTGGGTCAGCCACAGACCAGCACTGTTTACTAGTGAGCAGCTTAGGCATATTGATTTTTGATGGTCAGCATCATATCTTGTTTATGGGCTGGACCTCGGGAGAGGCTGCGTGGAGTTGGGAAAGAACCACATTACCTGAGAAAATCAAATGATACACTACCGCAGGCCTGCCAGAACTCCAATTTCGAGGCGAGCTGTCCATAGTTTCGAGTTTGTGAGATGTTCAAATGTGTGAGTATATGTTAATAATACATAACCATCACACTATAATAACATGATGTGATTAACCACACTGCCATTAAGCAGATTTAAGGAATGGGATGCAGTTTATGGCAAACAGGGTTTTTTTTTTTTTTTTTAGTCCTGTTGGTGCTACTAGAATAGGGAAACGGATATGAAACACCATCTTAGATGGTACCATTAATGACTCACGCAATTAATGATTGTCTGAGTCTTTGAACCAACAAACTTATCCTCGCTAACTTTCACATCTGTATCAACACAGCATGAGATCGTAGAGCTATCAATTTCCGTTACTGATAGAAAGTATGATAATTAAGAGTTTGCGCATTATCAGTGGGATCTCTTACCATCTTAAGCATTATATTAGTACATCGGTGCTGAAGTCATCCTTAGTAGCGTTCAACATGCACAGTTAATGTTATTCTTTCAATGGTTTTGTTAATGCGTCAAGTTCTCAATAATACTGGAAGTTGGACGTTAAGAAAATTAAAGGTAGAAATTACCGCCCACGACCAAGAAACTGTTGACTTTGTAATTACTTTCTCCTGAAGAAATCTGGATTAGAATGTTAAACCACATTTGGAGTCTTTTTGTGTAATTATTAAAGGTTAAGGTCCCGAGGCAGCCATGATTATCAAAGAAGAACGTCACTCTTTTTCCCCGAAGGCTTGTGTCAGATTTTCAGATCTAAAAAGACTAGCACAATAGGAATTCTTTGACATTGTTCATTCCATCTTAACTCAACAAGGAACGTGATTAAAATTTGTGTGATTTTTAATATAGTCTGTGCAGTGCAGTGCCAAAAGGCTATTGTAATTGGAAGTTTCAATGTTTCACCCAGAAACATAATTTCCGCCAGCCAGTTTGGTATCGTCTGTTGTCCAGCTCTTCTAAAGCCACACAAAGATTATAGAGGATGTAATAGGTATCGTCCGTGTTGAGACAAAAGATCATATTATTCCACATTTGAGATCAAAATACAAATTTTGGTATCATTTTGTACACAAATCTAGACCAGCTTGTTGATAGCATTTGAATTTTAGTGGGAGCCGGGAAGTGTTATAAGAAATTAGGTATCTCTTTGTGAATATCAAGGTTACACACGATGCCAAATGTCGGAAATGTGGAAACAGCTTTTTACGTCAACCCGGACGATAATTAATAACGACCAGACACTCGACACTGCTGCTTTATGTTGTCTTTAATAGTAACGTTATAATTGAGGTCTGGAGATAAGGATGGAGAGGAGGATGGAGGAAGGAAGAAGAAAACTGAAGAAGGAGGAGGAGGAGGAAGAGGAGGAGGAGGAGGAGGAAGAAGAAGATGAGACCACTTCTATTCATCAACTTCTTTGCTTCTTCCCTTTCCTCCTCCTCCTCCTCCTCCTCCTTCTCTGTCTTCTCCTCCTCCTACTACTTTTACAACTAATAATAATAATAATAATAATGAGAACTGGAAGAGGAAGAAGTTGAAGAAGAAAAAGAAGAACATGAAGATCATGAAGAAGAAAAAGAAGAAATTGCTGATGATGACAAATAAATAATATCCTGAAGGATGAGAAGAAGAAGAATTTGAAGAAGAATAAGAAAAAGAAAACGAACAAGAGAAAAAAAGAAGAAGAGAGAGAAAATTAACTGCAAAAACAACAGCAGCAGCAGCAAAAATAGCCACAACAACAACATGAATAAAGTATCAAGCTTCATTCCACAGGATCTGTGCAACCTCAAAACCTCAGAAACCATCAGGAAGTTTCAATCGAATTGCCCTTTAAACATCACATTATTTGCCCCACCTACTCAGCAAATTGGCCCCCAAATTGGATGGGCAAAACGATCCAAGCTTAACAACACAAGTCAAGAAGAAAATGAAGTTTTAAATAGGTCTATTAAATTTTGCATTTACAGCTCCGTCACAAGGAAAATATTGTCTGGGCTCTTGTTTGTTATCTTTCCGAAATGCCATGTATTGTAGAGCTGACGTATAACGTCGTATTTCAATAAAGTTAAGTTTGGGGGAAAATGTGATCACATGCAATCATTTGGTTAAGCATGAAGAGATCAAATTCCTCATAAAATATTTAGGATTTTACTTTCTGGTGCTTCCTTATGAATTCTGATAATGTCATTGAATTCCTGAACAAAGTCATGCTATAATTATGCTAAGTGAGTTCAATTTCATTTTTTTTTTCAATTTTTTTCTAATTTGGATCAAAACGAACCCAGGTTAGACAATGGCATATGGGTGGTCAGACATTGATAACAAATGGCATTACAGAGACAAAACAATATAACTGCATATATAATTTATACTTATAGACAAAGCAACATGCCTGCATAATATACTCATGTAACGCCTAGGCATTTCAGTATAAAGCCACCTACATCCATGAAATCAGGCATGCCACCATTTTAGTCAGTGCCGAGCTGCATGGCGGCCCCAGTTTTTTTTTGTTTGTTGCTTTTCAAGGTATTGATATATTTTTAAAGACTAATTATTCTTCTTAAAACTTCTTGTAATCTCCAATTGTTGTTCTGAATTTGCTGAAACAATAGTTGCATTGCTTTAAACAATAGTTGCATTGCTTTCTTCGATCATACATCACTGGTAAAAAGTCGCATAAAGGTTTTGTTTTTTTAAACTTCGTCGTCAGTAGACTTGTGCTCCGTTCTATCAGAAATTGGTCGTTTAGCCATGCAAATTTATTTGAAGAACGGATGTTGTTGATAGTAAAACTGGTACAGTGTTAAGTACTTATTTAAAAAGGATACCTTCTTATTTAATATGAATTTCATATGCATTGACTCTTTAATATTTTATCATTCCATTATTCAGATGGACCTCGATATTAAGTACACCCCGATATTGAGTATTTTCTCATGCAACAAAGCATACTGTATATCGAGGTTCCACACTATCTACATCTGATGAATTTGTGAAATACGGCCTTATACATTAACATGCACAATATGTATGCCACAATATGGGCTAACGAAGCAAACATTTTGCTGTCAATTTTCTGTCGTACATCCGCGTCTCGTTGTTTACTTTTCCTCTGCATTGTAAGTTTCAAAGTTTATCTCAAGGAACATTATCTATCAAGATTTTAAAGTGCACCAACGAAATCGTCAGTTGTTAATTTCAAGGCGTGCCTGAGTGATAATTTTAGACTACATTTCCTTATATTTTGAGATGGGGATTCGATCTTTTAATAATAATAATTATATGAAAAAAAGGACTCCAGATTACAATTTGATTTTTTTGTTTCAAGCTTTGGCCCCACCTTACAGAATAGGTTAAACAGAGTTGATTATTATTAACTGTTGTGAAAAACTACAGAATAGGTTAAACAGAGTTAATTATTGTTACCTGTTGTGAGATATCTTAGATTATTTCGGGTTCGATTTGCAAACCTGCATGAATTAAACCAGGAAAGCACAACGTCTCCC
>JAWQUT010000026.1:1712897-1725055 GCA_033807755.1 Ellobium chinense | reverse complement strand
CCTATTACCACGTCCTTAAAGGTATCACAACCGTTAGATCCATCTTTGAGTGACAAAAATCCATTGCTGGAAACACCCTGTTCCTTCTCATCAGTAACTCAAGGCCTTAAATCAACGCCACGGCCGTGCATTGGGGCATTCCTGGCTTTGGCGTGAGCACAAAAGGCCTCGGCATTGCCCCAGTGCGCGTGAGTGAGTGAAATTCTCAGGTTTCAGTCAGTGTGAGTTTATGGGTTTGGCCCGTCTTCTGCATTTCACTTGATTTCACATAACGTTATGTCAATTTGCATCTCGGGACACACAGGGCGCGACCAGTAAGCGTCCTTGTAAACAAATCAGTGAGCGACTTGTGGATGTCCCGCGGGAGTGAGTATTACAAGAGAAATAAACTGCGTGAGTACACCTTACATTTTTTTAGCAATTAAGCAAAAACAGCCTTGCTCTCTCATTCGGGACAATGGCACAGAGCACGGACACTTGATAATGACAACGGAAAGCTCAGCTGTTATTTGCATTCCTATCACTTCTCTTTTTTTCTTCCTTGTCAAAACATCCTGAAACACCAAACATTTTGTTTTTATAATGAGGGAGATATATGTGGGAGATCGAGTGATATATGGGAGATGTAAGAAAGATAACCCAAATCTTTACAGGCCATTGAAATGAAGTGCAGTGCAACGTATGTACAGTAGTACTTTGATAAGAAGTATACACTTGGCGCATAGGAACATTATACTTATTATTGAGTGCATGTTGAGATGTGCATTGTTGTGCATTATTGAGTGCCTTCCAAAGCCTCATTAGTGGTGCGTTTGATGTGTGTTTGCCTCTGACCCGTTGCTGTTCTTCTACAGAATGGAATCAATACAGACTAGTCAAAAAAACCTCCCTTTGTTCAATACTATCTGTAGTCTGTGCTTGGTAAAATGTGCCGTTTAGCCATGTCGATTCCTTACGTAGAATGGGGAATTAGTAATTGTTTTAATCCCCTTGAAAAACAAACAAACAAACAAACAAACAAACAAACAAACAAACAAACAAACAAACAAACAAACGTTTTTATCCACCCCCACATTATGCACCAAGTGTCCCACGCAGCCAGGCAGACGAAACCACCACAGACAGACACTCGCCATTTGTAGTCCCAATTACCGGGTGTTTGTGCCAGTCTGTGTGCCATAGCCTTCAGCACGGGGCTAGAAATGGACCTGGCCATTATGATATGGGGTGTCGGTGTCTTCGCCAAATTGGACGGCATTGTTAGGGTTTCCCACGCACATTATGACGAGTGAACTTTTACTTGGTCACCGAATGTTGCCTCTTTTCTGTTTGAACCACCTCTCAGTTTCTATATCTCTCTCGCTCTCCAGTTCTCTTTTTTTTTTTCAATCTCTAGACGATCCATTTTCCTGTTTATACGAGTTTTGGGGGCACTTGTCCTTTTGAGAGCTGTCCATTTTGACTGTCTTCGTTTCTTTCTTTCTTTCTTTCTTTCTTTCTTTCTTTCTTTCTTTCTTTTTCTTTCTTTCTTTCTTTCTTTCTTTCTTTCTTTCTTTCTTTCTTTCTTTCTTTCTCAGTGAGTTCTCAGCATCTGGCTGCCATCCTCTGTCTTCTGATTGTTCAATCCACCTATACCCCATGTATTTCGGATGGAACTTTTTCATCAAATTCAGTCAGATCTTTGCTTATTAAATAAGAGTGTGCATTAACGATGGGATCTCTTACCATCGTAAGAAATACATTAACTCTACATGTTGAATGCAACTAGGGATGTATTTAGCACCATTGCACTAAATGCCTAAAATTCTTATGATGGTAAAAGAATCCGTCGTAAATGCGAAAGCTCTCAGATATAACCAGTTCTTTGTAAAAAAATAAAAAGGGCTCTGCAACCATTCACACACACTGCAAATACCAAAATAAAACACGTGCCAGAAAAGGCATTGACAAAAGCCAGCACACTTTTGCTAACATTCAGCACTCATGCATGCACCAATGCAATTATGGTTTTTGCCCTTTGCCGCTATAAAACCCCGTAACAACGAACCACACTACTTGTTCGTCATACGCGGATTGCCCACGACCCGCAACAATGTAACGGACCCTAATCCCTTTATAATAAATTAATCGCATGGTTGAGGGTCTCACTGTTGACTTCGCCCACTACTTGAGTTATGGGCCTTGAAGAGGGTCAGTGGACCGACCTGCTGATAACTACATGAAATCTTAGAACAGAGAATGTTAATTTCATCAGCCACAATATCACAATGATCATGATCTTTATTGACAGCCCTGTGAAAAGATTAAAGATTGAACGTTTTTATTGGGTTCTGGGCCAAAAAAAACCCACACAAATTCAATATATCTACATCAGATCAAAGAAAGTGAGGACGACGGGAAAGAAATGAGGAAAGAGAGAGAAGGAATGAAATAAATGGAATAATATAGCAGAAAGAAAGAATGAAGGAAAGAAAGAATGACAAAAAGAAAGAAAGAAAGAAAGAAAGAAAGAAAGAAAGAAAGAAAGAAAGAAAGAAATATACACAAGATGAGGCATTACAATTACAATGTCACTAATGAAGTATCTAGATCATTCCCTGATATCCCATCTCTTTGTCCTGACGTTAATTTGTTTCGCCACAGCACAAAAGTGAACAGAAAGGATAAATACTGACCATATTACGCTGCCAAATGACGAATATACTGACATACCGAATAATTATACACATTTCATTTGAGCGGCTTATTTATAGACAAAATGGCGCACTGATTTTAGAATAAACATTTATAAGAAATCTATGCGTTCTTGATTAAAAAGACGTAAATTGATATGACTGTAATTTACTTAGCTCATATATTTATAAGCGTCAAAATGTGAAATACCAGTAGGAAGGGATTGTTGGAAATCCCAAGTAAAGTTACCTGGCCCAGATCTCTCTCTCTCTCTCTTTCTCTCTCGCTCTATCCCTCTCTCTCTCCTGTTTCTTCACCCCCTCTCTTTCACCGCCTGCAGGGAAAAACGGCTAGTCACATAACACACTTGGTCTCTCATTTTCTCTACTGATATCTCCAAAGTTCTGTCCAGCACGGATTGCTGCAATGTCACGACAAAAGGGTCTTGTGTGCACTGTACTCTCATTATAAAAAGAAACCGTTTTGTCTGGACACGACAGTAGTGATAGTCAAGATGAAGAAGACCAATCAGTGCCCTCACTACAAGTTCAGATCAGACCGCGTCATGGCTGACGTGGTTATCGCGCAAGGGTGCACGCACTAACGAGACTTGAAAAGGCTTCCCTAACGTTGGTTACTGGGCCTACATCTCGCGAACCCTAGTCTTCTTGGTAGTCTTTCTCGCCTTTGCCCTTCATTTCTTTGGACCCCAACTCCCTTCACCGAGTCCACGCTGGTCAGCCCTCTTTCTACGATCGGACTAGGGCTCTCTTATCTGTCCAAAGCCATAGTAACAGAAGGACCCGTAGGGAAGAGAAAATAACGGAAATTTCGTGGGTGCTACCTTTTCCCCATTTCCTCAACCCCACTCCCAACCCTAGATTTACTTCGTTCTTGGACAGTCCCTTTACACCTCCCACCCCCCCTCCCAACCCTAATTTAAAAAAAAANAATTCCACTCGCCCTTGCACATCCGCCTGGGCTTCAATTCCTGCTCTCTATTCCAACCCCCAAAACCCGGCCAGACAATCTCCCAGCCCATCCCCATCCTACTCCACACCCTTCCCCTCCCCCTACCCCTCAAAAAAAAAACAAAACCAAAACATCAAAACCCATCGCAGTTCCCTTCATTTATGATCAATCTGCTGGGAATTACGTGAATCAGTGTTCTTTATGTGTGGCTCAGGCTCTCTCTTGCTGAAAACTTCCTTCCTGAATTAGATCTATCTTCCTCACGAACTCTTGCACAAGACCATAAATATTTTCCTTCCCATCCAGTCCTGAACCTACTGTACAATCAGGACCGTAAAGGCTAGTTTCCTCGTGTGACGTGTGATATATGCCATCATTCCAGGCTTTTTTTTTCCTGTCTGGTTTTGAAATAGTCTATGTATATTTATTTAGGTGGGAAATGTAAGTGAAAAGAGAGAAAATAGCTTTAAAGATGGAGAAACATAACTTANCAAAACCCATCGCAGTTCCCTTCATTTATGATCAATCTGCTGGGAATTACGTGAATCAGTGTTCTTTATGTGTGGCTCAGGCTCTCTCTTGCTGAAAACTTCCTTCCTGAATTAGATCTATCTTCCTCACGAACTCTTGCACAAGACCATAAATATTTTCCTTCCCATCCAGTCATGAACCTACTGTACAATCAGGACCGTAAAGGCTAGTTTCCTCGTGTGACGTGTGATCTATGCCATCATTCCAGGTTTTTTTTTTTTCTTTCTGGTTTTGAAATAGTCTATGTATAGTTATTTAGGTGGGAAATGTAGATGAATAGAGCAAAAAATAGCTTTAAGGATGGAGAAACATAATCTTAACATTATGCATCTCTACACTGTGCATAACCTAAAAGCTAACACAGCACATTGTCCATGTTGGTGGATATATAGTTGTGTTCCAGAAAATTATGGAATCAAATGAACAAGTTGATATCAATTTATTCAGACTTTTAGACTGGTTCTTATAAATTAATAGTACTGGAATTCTCTTGCGAGCAAAAAAAAAAAAGAAAAAGGCGCGTCAAGTTTGAGAGAAGTTGCACGTATGTCCTTTCCTGCCAATAAGAAGACAGAATATCGTCAGTCAAATAGGCAGTTCGCCTATCTCATTTGAGTGAGTTTTTACAGAAAACGGAAAACACTGTTTTGGACAACACAGAAAATAATGCCAATATCTTGCTTTGGTGCTTTAAAAAAAGAAAATTTAACCAATGACTTTGTGGCTCACACTATGAGTGACATTTGACGTAATGAATATATTGAGTTGTATCAGAGACAAAAATAGGCCGGTTTGTAAATTGCCGATCTCAAAAAAGACTATAACTATGACGATATGCTACGCAGTCGCTCCTGAAACCTCACTTCGTGGAATACAGGTCAACATGAGCGAGTCATTTCCGTAGGTATGGTATACAGAACTGAAGTACTCACCATAATAATTATGCAACTCTACACCCGCCATAAAAGCGTGATAAACACAGCTGCTATCAGTCTTGAACGCGCAGTAAACAAACCAAAGAAAAATCTGCCGTCGTAAAGACTGAGGGTCATATCTCTAATGAGATAATGTGGTGGTGATAAGACCCTTTATCCCAACAAGACTTCCAAGATAAGGTAGACTGATTTCTAGTGATCTTGATCGTCATTCCGCTGATCTGTCAACATTAACCAGCCGTAAATTCATCAATAAAATTCAAGGGCCGTCACTCGTCAGACTTGGGTTGCACCAAGGACCTTCCTTCTTGCTCCCCCCTCCCCTCCTGGCCCCGCTCCATGCAAATGTACAGGGCTGTTTTCTAGGACAACACAAGGTATCGTCAAAGATGGTGCCAATGTTTGTTAGGGTGAATTGCTTCACTGAAGGGAAGAGAAGCATAGATATATGTTATAGCTGGAAAGCAGAGAGGGGGGGAGGGGCCGGAAGAGGGAAAAAAGAAGGGATTCATGCGCAAGACATAATTATTTTGGCAACGGAGATAAAACGACAACACTGTATGTGAATCCCGCGCAGTGCCGCCACCGAATGGATGAAAATGGTACCTGTTAGGGTGAATTATTATTATTGCAGGGGCAGTGGCGAATCGAGGGCTTCTTCGTTGATGGGTAGAGGTTACCACTTGTTTACCCTCTGCTACCCTTTAGAAGAATGAGAAGAATAGTGGCAATGTGGCAATAAGGAGGAAGTGGAAAGGGCCGCGACCAAAGACAATACTCACACTCCTAAGATCCGCCCCTGGAAATGGAATAAAAAGGAGGGAAGGGGAGGGAATGTGCGCGAAGGCTATGGTTTTCATGATCTGGCATTAGAACTTGAAGACATGTGTTCTATTATAAATTGCCCAAGGCAGATGTCTGGTACTTCTGCTGCATTTCGCGTCCTCTAGGGAGAGATGGTGAAACTGATATCGCGTGCAGTGTGTGGGGAGATGAGGCGTGTGGGGAGGTAGGAAATGGATAGAGGAGGATGAAAGTGAAGCGAGAGAGAGAGTGAGTGGAAAGAGAGAGAGTGAGTGAGTGAGTGAGAGAGAGAGAGATACAAAGACAGAGAGACAGACAGACAGACAGAGCGAGAGTGACAGAAACAGACAGACTGATGGAGACACAGGCAGAGCGAGGAAGAAGGGTAGGTCATTTGAATAATCAGGAAAGAGAGGAATACTGGTCGAAGTAAAGATAGTGGAATAACACACACACACACACACACACACACACACACACACACACACACACACACACACCCGAAGGAACATTCTCGAAACAAGGAATACAATACTGTAATTTATTGGACGAAAGAGGAACGTAAGAGGAACGAAATAGAAAAAGGAGCAAAAGCAATTTAAAAGAAAACAATGCCAATAATCCACTTGCAGGAACTTAGGATGAAAGCGAGAAACAGGATCTGACGAAAATATAGAGAAGAGGGATAAACTATAATCAAGAAAGAATGAATGAAAAGAACAGGTTGTGTGAATGTATCGAACTCACTGATTGTTTCGTTGAGACGAGAACGAGAATGACAGAAAGAGAAAGAAAGAGAGAAAGTACGAAGTACACAAAGAGGCAAAGAGTAATGAACGTAACAATCGCATTANAAATTACAAGCTACACCCAAGACACTCCAACCATATCCTCCTCCCACCCCAAATACAGAAACACATACATGACAAGCACCAACACACACACACACACACACACACACACACACACACACACACACACACACACACACACACACACGTTTTTATCTGTCATGTTCGCTTCATTAGTTTAGTCTATTAATGTTTATCTGCTTAAACTTTTACCCTTCATCTGTTAGTACTGAGGAGTCTGCATAGACTAGGAGATTATCTTTTGAGATGATCTTTGGCTGTTGTTCAATGTCCCCATAGGGGAGAGCTATCGTAGTTGCTTCATAAAGCACACGGTTAAAGTATCCCACCTAAATCAGTGAACGTTGGCAGACACTCTTCCCTTCCTTGTGCCACTGGCAGCCCCCTGCCTGCAAATTATGTGAATGGAATGGGGAAGGGTAGAAATAGAAGGCGGA
The DNA here is from genome assembly GCA_033807755.1 of Ellobium chinense. Classification (NCBI taxonomy): domain Eukaryota; kingdom Metazoa; phylum Mollusca; class Gastropoda; order Ellobiida; family Ellobiidae; genus Ellobium; species Ellobium chinense. The sequence goes on along the minus strand of JAWQUT010000026.1, from coordinate 1,717,831 downwards.
GGTGAGGCATTACACGGAGTCACGTTGGCGAACGGAACCCCGACAGTGATAACACAATTGACACCGAGGATTTTCTCGATCTTTTGTTTTGTTTTAAATAAAAGACAACCAAAAAAGTGGCACCGACGAAACAACAAATCTGGCAGGGAAAGCACCCTCTTGACAAGGGAGAGAATCTCAAGGCAAGGGGAAATAATTCTGATTTTCTCCGTTAGTGTGTCTGACGTGAACTCTTCATTGTTCTTGGCGCCCTTTTTTTTGTCAGTATTGATCGAACTTGAAGTCATTAACGGATTGTCTCCCAAGTTTTTTTTTTCGAGGACAAAAGATTGGATTTCGCTTGAAGTGTTTCTTTGTTAGGAGCTTGTGCAACACTCTTGGAAATTCGTGATTTGGATTTCAATGTGGCACCGGTATGTTTTTAGTGCAAGCAGTACTTGAAAACTGGATATTGTTTTATCACATGTTTGTATGCTATGCTATACATAATGTGGACAAAAGCTATATTGGTTCGCTTAGTCTATGTTGATGATTAATATCCAGGAAGGTGATTAATATGGAATATTGGTTAATGCAGTAGACGGTGGTAAATTGGTGTGACAGTAAATACTAATATGATGGACGATGCATGCTGGTTATTCATAAATATAGTCGAAAATAGTCTTGTTGGGTCACAGTGAAACGTAGTAGTGCTGGTATGCTGGTTCAGTGAATTCCGCTAGAATCTAAATCGGAACTCTTCAGGAGTTGATATATGGCATTTTTTTGTTGAGTGGAAAATGATGCGTTTAAGCGAAAGTTGCCCTGGATTGTAATCATTTGAAAAGTTGTCATGTTGATAGTCTTGTCTCGCACCAACACCACGGTATAATCTTAACCCTCTAGTGCCCAGCCCTATTTACAATGGCACAAAAAGTCCGAGCTCCAGTTTTTGGATCACTTCTGGATCCACTATGCTGAAACAAGCATCAAAATGATAATACCACTACTAATAATAATGCGGTTTATAAGTCTTATATCCAGGCTAATGCCCGCTCATGCGACTTCACACAAGTATGGTGGGTTGATGATCTTGGTTTTTCTTTTTCTTTGTTCCACGAAATGTATCAGTTCTGATACGCTGGGCACTAGAGGGTTAACAGTGCAGTTTCTTATGACAGCTAAGGTTCCTGTCCACAGTCGTGTTGTTGTAAAATGGGTACCTGGCTCTAGGTAGTTGAAGATCTTATCAGAAAGGTAGTGATCAGCGCCTGAAAATGGCATCTGCAATGTATGCTCCGCTCCCCAGGGAGCCGAGAAAGTCCTAGAGTAATCAGGCCTGGTGGGGCAATAAAAGTGTAGAGTCGAGTGAGCGGGCAAAAGCCCAGACACCAGACTTTCAAATCGCATAATTATTACTATTATTTTTATTATTGTATTAACCTACTTTTCAAGCTACGTGAAACACACCACGTAGCACTGGTGGTAATTCTGTGTGGCCGCTCTACACAGGCGGCCTTCATAAAATTAAATAGATCAAAGCTTCAGACGCTTAGTCGAACTCCCGTGTGTACTGTTCTTAATTTGCTCCCCTGCTGTTTTCGCTATACATATCTGCTGGAATCTACCGGCATGTCTGTACTTGACCCAGTTATGATGAAAGGTTCCATCTGTGTTCTATTTCTTATTAATCGCTGTAAACATTGGCTGCGCGCATGGGGGGTTGAATTAACGGCATGCTGGTTCAAAGCTATAAGGGAATTTTGCGGTACTTTCTTAGGCCTTAGCTATTAATGGAAGTTATAGTTTGAAGCACCGTATTGTTTGAATGTTAGTCCTCGTGTGTAAGAAATAAAGAATTGAGAGCTCGGTCATTAACGATAGGATCTCTTACCATCGTAAGAATTACATTATCTTTGCACTCAGCACCGATGCACTGATGTAATTATTACGATGGTAAGAGATCCCATCATTAATGCAAGCTCTCAAATATAGAAAAGTGTGATGACACCTATCGAATAAACTTGCGGATTAATATATCCAAAAAAAAAAAAAGTTACTGTTGCTCTTCTTCAAACCAATGGGTGTGCGGGAATTTTGAGCATATATGACACAGGAGGACGGAAACCCTGGCTGCTGGTATTGACACTTCTGCCGTTTTCGGGGGGAAAATGCTATATGCACCAAAATCTAAAGTTTACAGGAAACGTATATAAAGGAAAAAAAAAACAGCTTTTATCAATTAATTAATGACCCACAGTGTTAGCTATCTGGAAAATATGAAAGCTACGAGAGAATACCCATACATAAAAAAGTAGATAACATTATGCTGTATAAATGTGTAGATGCTAAAAGATGAATTTGACTGAAATTGGCTCGTTGAATACGTTGTTTTTTTTTTTTGCAAAACGTAGAGTTGTTTTCAGTAGCAGTGGGCAAGAAAATAGTGTCAAAAATGACATATTTTTTTTCATGGTGTGAGATGACACCACTTACCAGATTGCAGTCAATAATCAACTGAATTCTGACAAAGTATACGATGTGGGGATTTCGAAATAGACTGAGATGAAAATCATGTGGCTTGCTACGGACTCTAGAATCTAGATGTACATATACAGCAATACAATGTATTGAGCACATGTCATGTGCTTTGCTGACATGTTGCCGTGTACTCTACCGGTAAAACTGACCTTTAGCGGCGACGGAAGTAAGTGCGCCGGTATAATATTATATCATAGGAGTAGTCCTGGTTCGGGAACAGGCAAAACTACATTTTGCGTTGTTGTGGTCACTTGGGCGCGGTAGTTTTTCATCACGATGAAAGACTCGCGCTCACGTGACTACAACAATCTACTAAGACTAAATTTTTATGAACTGTATCGATATAAGAGCGGAGCTTTTCTGAGCGCGCCACCGTTAAAAGTCAGCTGGGCCCAAATATACTCCGTGCGAAGGGTCGTCGTATCGGTAGGGATTTCTTGCACAAGAAGTAAATATATGGCATGTGTTACTGTTGTTCGGTTTCGTAGCTTGGACGATCGATTGACAAACTAGATGTGACAGACTGATTGATTCGTTGAGTTGCATGGGTGACAATGGAACTTCGGGGAAGGCAGGCGTGGGTGGATTTTCATTTACCAACCTGAGAATGAAAGACAGTGGCAAACTTAAGGAAAGAAAAACGATCTTAAGAACTCTTCGAACACGATCTGAGTGGTCCAGCTCCAGCTGGTCCAGGCTAGGGGTGTGGGCGTATTTGAAAGCATATTTCGTGTTCGCCGAATCCTTGAGCCAGGATTCGGATTCCATGAATATCCAATGTCCAGTATTCGAATCCGCTGATTTTGCGAATTCGAAGTTCTCTTCGCTCACACACAAAGTAGTGTAAAATTTCTTACGTTCCACCGGCTTTTCTGGATACTTTAGTAATTCGAAAGCGGAGATTCGGATTCGTGTTCGAGGAATCGAAAAGTTCTATCAATTTGGGTTCTCGAATCTGGGAAATAACAGTCCTTGGGCTGAATGACCAGAGACCCGCCATTTTCGTCATCTTGATTCCCTTGAGTTTCACTTTGTATGGGCTTTCGTCGGAAAGATGAATAAGACAAAATCGGATTTGGTGGAATAACGGATGAAACAATATAAAGATGAGACACGGTTTGTAAAGAGCTGATAACTGTGGACGTGTCTGTCAGGAAGCTTGATAGGATACATGTATCTAAAAACCCAGCAGGTAGCTATCAAAAACAAAAACAATAACAACAGCAGCAGCAATAACAGTAGCAATAAAATAACATAAACGATCATTTATTTAACTCCAGTATGGTATACATAAGAGCATTACATATTTAATGATATTATCACAATTTCGAAATAGAAAAAAAAAATCACCAATCTCACATAAGAACACACCAAAGCCCCCTTTGCCTCTCTACCCTTATTTTCACAAAGATATGGCATGTCTGTTTGTGTGGAGGATGTGGTTAAAAAACAGGAGAGTGGGGAAGCAATGCTTGCTGGGTTATCTGCAACCCATTGAGTCACCTATTCCCATACACCAACGCGAACAAGATTAACTTGAAGGCAAAGCTGGGGCAAGCATGTTGTTCGGATTTCTTATATCTATAAGCGCACTAAACCCATCAACATCGGCGTCTCCAAAATAGTATGCTGAAAAAGGGGTGAGGGAAGGCCATAGGGTATCCACTCCTTACCACACGCCATCCTCAGTGGTTCTGAATATTTCATATACAAAGCGCCAAATCCCTGTTTTTTTGCTCCTTATGCGAAGTTGCTGTACATAAAAAGCTTCTAAAATAAAACTTATAGGCCGAGGGCATTACAGGGGTATATATTTTAGCGACTGAAAGGGCCAGTCTAGGTCCTAAGTCAAGGTTGGGAAGAGGATTGCGGAGGAGACTGGGGAGGGGAGGGATGGAGAGGAGAGAGAGAGAGAGAAAGAAAGAAAGAAAAAGAGAGAGAGAGAGTGAGAGAGAGGAATAATTTTCTTTCCATGGTCTTCTCAGAACTTCAGTCCTTCACATGTTTGGCTGCCCCTTAACCTGTCTCTCTGTCCTTCCTTGTAACCTTGCACATTGATCGTCTTTCCTTTCTCTGTGCTGCGGACAGTGATCGGGTCGAACACAGGATCGCTGATTAAACAAAGAAACTTCATTAGGAAATATAACCTCAGCTTGTACGCACTAAATCACTTCTATTGATGGAGTCATGACAGAGAGATCGATGTGATGGATTTCTTCAGGGGGCTTAATTGTCTCGGCGATTGATCATTATTTCATGGTGCCATGCGCGTTATCTGAATTCCACGACACGAGAGCTGGAAATCAAAGTCAGTCGGATGGAAAGAAAAGTGAAAACAAAATGCTTGCCAGTAGTATGCATAAAGGGAAGCGCCTTTCCCACTTCTTCATTTCGAAAAAAAAAAAAAGTATGTC